>JAODJX010000119.1:26634334-26647956 GCA_026776945.1 Isichthys henryi | reverse complement strand
CTGGAGTGACAGCTGCTTGGGTTTCACATCCGACTACGCTCAATATGGCCAAAAGCAAACTGCCAAGTTGTAGAAACAATGACGTACTCGGCACTGGCATCCGCTTATCTCACTCCACCCCCACCACTGCCACCCCAAATGCCAACCCCACCCCCCCACCCCCACTACAACCTTGTTCCTCTTCCCCAGATATGATTTATTTTATTTCAATATTTCATTCATCTGTTCACTGTCACTGTGACCAAACCACACGGTCACACCTAAATAAATGACACGTAACAGCCTGATCAGATGGTAAAATACACCGGAGAAGAGAGCAGATACACAGATAGTGGCAGTTATATACATAAATACCGTAATAAATGACAAAGCAAAAAAAAAAAAAAACAGACGAACATGGGGAGATCGAGGGCCAGTATGAACAATACAGCCGTTGAGAAAACTTCGCCTTGATCATAACATTCTGCAATTCCATTGGTCCAACAGAGAGGTGAAGTGGCTAGTGTGTAATTTAAGCCAAAGAGTATCTTGCTTTCTATAAGGGGTAAAAGCATGTTTTACATTGGTACTTTTTGTCTGAACTTGTACCCGCAGTACCTGTGAGCATGTTGAAACAAATACCCCTGCAATACTGTCTTAAAACTAGAAAGGGGGGCTGCTGGAAGCGACAGCATTGCATTCCCAAGCCGCCGCCCCCCCCCGCCCATCTAATCCATGCTCATCCCACACTCATCAACCTATACAACTTCAAAAAGTACTGGATGGATCAAAAGGAAATGTCACCATCAATAGATGTGTTTTTACTGAATATTCTGTGTCCTACCTGTGATATGTAAGGATGAAAGTACACCTATTCACTTATTACACATTCAACTTGCATGCCAAATGTGCCGAATCATTCCACACCAATTAGGTATTTCTTTGTCTCAATGTCAATGTCTTAAAATATAATTTATATTATTCATATTTTTAAACACCTAAGTATTTATATTCTATTTATTTCTTCCACTATGACCCACATTTTCCAGGAAATACCAGTAGTAACCCTAACATGCACTAAAGGTATAGACAGGGCCCATAGATAGTCTCCCCCCCCCCATGCACAAGTAACAGACACATTGACTGTAGAATAACTATAAGGTTCTAGGATTTGAACACAGAAGCTTTGTATTGTCAGAGCAACGTTGTAACTGTTAAGCTACAGGAAAAATAATAGCGTGCTTTAGTTTAACGTGTCCATAAATTACTAAACTCAAGCGCACAATTGGACAAAATTGAAGTGAATGAAAAATGTCCACTGTATAATGAAAATATTAAAACCTACCTTACATACTCTCCCCTCATTTCCAAAAAATCTGACACGATTAAATTCCCAAAACAATAAAAATTTGCAGGTTGGGGAATCTAGCAGCGAAATCTTATGGCAAATCTATATTATTCTATTATACACCTGAAATCACGAAGGGTATGGTGGTGTGGTGGTTAGTACTGTCACCTCACACCTTTGGAACCCGGGTTCGAGTCTCCCGTGGGGTTCTGTGTGTAGAGATTACATGTTTTGTGTCATGGTGAGGTTCTCTCTGGGTACTCTGGTTTTGACCCCCCACCATCCCAAAACATGCTGAGGCCAACTGGAGCTGTCAAACTGCCCATAGGTGTGTGAGGGCTGTGTGATGGGTTGGCGCCCCATCCTGGGTTGTTCCCTGCCTTGTGCCCAATGCCTCTGGGACAGGCTCTGGACCCCCTGCCACCCTGAAGAGGACAAGTGGTTTCAGAAAATGGATGGAAAGCTGAAATTAGCTACATCAAAAGCATTGGGGTAGTCTGCAAACCCAAAAGACTATTTACAAGGTAATAAAATCGTTATGTGCATGCAGACTTGGTCTCATATTGAAAATCTTACTTCTGACAGCTGCCTAAAGCTGGCAACCCCGATAATTTTAATTTTATTGTAGAATATTCAGAAAGTCATTTTGCATCCCACAGTTTTAGAATCACTGATCTGTACAATTTTCCTGGGAGGTTTGCAAAAGATCCACAGAATATGTTTAGGTGACAGATGGCTGTGTTCACAAGATGGTGGCTGTAGCCGCTGTCTGTGCCCTCGGCTGCCCGCCTGTCATGCAGTTTCAATCTCGGCTTGATTTGGGGTCTAACATGGGGGAGTTCTTCAGGTGTAGATTTTTTTTATCCATATAAATGTTGCTGTGACGTGGTAACAAGATATGCCAAAGATCAAATAGAGTAAATACAGTAATAAAAACAGAGTTGTGCGTTCATAAGGATAAGCCTAGGGACAATCCTTGTTGATAATCACCCCATCCTTCTCTTTGCTTTCACTAAGTGTTATTGCTTCTTTTAGGTGAAATTTGTCTTTGCTCATTTAATGAGCCTGCAAAGTTTGGAAAAGATTTGTGTCATCATGCTGACAAGAACAAGAGCTGCCCTTCTCTTTGCCATCCCTCTGCAGCAGAGCTTCAGTTTTAGTGAAATTTGTCTCAAAACACTCTAATTTCCCCACTGTGGGATCAATAAAGTTCTATCTATCTATCTAAAATCTGACCGTGTCCAGCATCTAACCCCTGTAAGATGGCGGCAAATTCTGAAAAAGACCTACAAGATGCTTTCAGAGTTACTATGTTCGGAAGACCAAGTGTCTTCTACAGATGCCGTTTCGAGCCTCCACACATTGCTACTCATCGATTTTTTTGGGGGGGGCATGGTGGTGCAGTGGTTAGCACTGTCGCCTCACACCTCTGGGACCCGGGTTCGAGTCTCCGCCTGGGTCACGTGTGTGCGGAGTTTGCATGTTCTCCCCATGTCGTCGTGGGGTTTCCTCCGGTTTCTCCCCACAGCCCAAAACATGCTGAGGCTAATTGGAATTACTAAATTGTGCATATGTAAGTGAATGGTGTATGAGTTCCCCCTGCAATGGGGTGACCCCCCCCCCCATCCCATCCTGGGTTGCTCCCTGCCTCATGCCTATAGCTTCCAGGATAGGCTCCAGCCACCCCACCACAACCCAGATAAGCAGTTTGGAAAATGGATGGATGACTTTTGGGGTAATTTGCCTGAAAATAAAGACGAGGTGTATATCCATACAATGTTTTGTGATGCTGTAATAATATCAAATATTTTTTGACTCATCACATTACAATGTAGCCCTGCTTCACCACTCCGTTTGCAGGACGCAGGACTGCTTCCTTTCTGGGCCAAATGGTCTCAGTTCCATTTTGTCACTCATACATGCTCTGCAAAGTATGAAAAAGATTTGTAAATGTGTTTGACTTATTTTAATTAGTGTCACACTGGCCTTTGTTATGCATCACTGCTTCAATTTTGTATTATTGTCTTAATAAGCAAAATGTCTGTGGTGATGGAAAAAAAAAAGTCCCAAATCCATATATATTCCCCAGTGTCCGGGGAATATAAGCAGCCAGCCTGGTTTGTTTCACTACAGCAATTTCATAACAGGCAATTACAGTTAGGTCCATATATATTTGGACACTGACAAGTTTCACTGTTTTACCAGTTTACTGAAATATATTCCAATTGAAGTTATATAACGGACATGGACGTAAAGTTCAGACTCTCAGATGTCATCTTAGGGTATCCACATTCAAATTGGATGAAGGGTTTAGGAGTTTCAGCTCGTTAACATGTGCCATCCTCTTTTTAAAGGGGCCGAAAGTAATTGGACAATTCACTTCAAAGCTATTTCATGGATGGGTGTCAGCAATTTCTCCGTTCTTTCATTATCAATTAATCAGATAAAAAGCCTGGAGTTGATTTGAGGTGTCTTGCTTGCATTTGGAAGATTGAGGTGTGAACATGCAACATGTGGTCATTAGGAACTCAGTATGCAGGGGAAACAGGCAATTCGAGAAATTGCCACAACATTAGGACCGGCAAAATCCCGAGTTTGGTACATCCTGAGAAAGAAAGCAAGCTTTGGTGAACTCAGCAACGTGAAAAGGCCTGGACACACACGGACAACAACACTGTTTCCATGGTGAAGAGAAACCCCTTCGTAACTGTCAACCAAGTGAAAAACACTCTCCAGGAGGTGGGCGTGTCAATATCCAAGTCTGCCATAAAGAGAAGACTGCATGAAAGCAAATACAGAGGGTTCACTGCAAGATGCAAGCCACTCATAAGCCTTAAGAATAGAAAGGCTAGACTGGACTTTGCAAAAAAAAAAAATCATCTAAAAAAGTCAGTACAGTTCTGGAACAGCATTCTTTGGGCAGATGAAACCAACATCAGCCTGTATCCGAATAATGGAAAGAAAAAAGTACGGAGAAGGGCTGGAACAGCTTATGATCCAAAGAACATCGCATCATCTGTAAAACGTGGTGGAGGCAGTGTGATGGCTTGGGCATGCATGGCTGCCAGTGGCACTGGGTCTTTAGTGTTTCTTAATGATGTGACACAGGATGGAAGCAGCCGAATGAATGCTGAGGTGTTCAGAGACATCATGTCTGCTCAAATCCAGGCTAACTGATTGGCCAGTGTTTCATAATACAGATGGACAATGGCCCAAAACACACAGCAAAAGCAACCCAGGACTTTAATAAAGCAAAGAAATGGAATATTCTCAAATGGCCAAGTCAGTCACCTGATCTCAACCCCATTGAACATGCATTTCACTTGCTAAAGACTAAACTGCACACAGAAAGACCCTCAAACAAACAGCAACTGAAAGCTGCTGCAGTAAAGGCCTGGCAGAGCATTAAAAAGGAGGAAACCCAGCGTCTGGTCATGTCCATGAGTTCAAGACTTCAGGCAGTCATTGCCTGCAAAGGGTTTTCAACTAAATATTAGAAGTGAACATTTTATTTGCAGTTACATTAATTTCTCCAATTACTTATGAGCCCCTGAAAGGAGGAGACCGAGTAGAAAATTACTTTAGTTCCCCACATTTTTATGCAATGTTTTTGTTCTACCCACTGAATTAAAGCTGAAAGTCAGCGCTTCTACTGCATCTGACGTTATTTATTTATTGTGTTAATGTACAGAACTTAAAAACTGGAAGAAAAAAAAAAATCTCTCTGTCCAAATATTTATGGTCCTGGCTGTATGTCCCGCGATGAAACTTTCATCTTTCATACCAGGTAAGAAATAATCTTAATAATTTTCAGGTATCATTGCTAAAAAATTCTAATGGAGGAGATAGATCAATGTAAAACCAAAGGCAGTTCATATTTAAGCAAGAAATCCCATCCATGGTTCGTACCAGCCTTGGGCCCAATACTGCCTGGGACAGACTCCAGGCCCCTCTGCAATCCTGTCTGAGATAAGCAGCTAGTAGATGGGTGGCTGGATAGATTTATGGACGGATTTGGACATTTTGTGTGCATGCTTGAAGATGACCTGGGAAAAACCATTATCATAACCCCTGACGAAAATGTTTTGGGTTCATTCACCAGTTTCTCACATCTATCTCCATCAACTTCAATAGATGCCTTCATCATAAAGTAGTTTATTTGGAATTAATTCCGATCCCACTTCCAAGTGATTCCTACTGAGGTCCCCCAAGCTGAACTGGGGACACTGCCACACTACATCTCGAGGCACATGTACCCTACCCCCGAGAGCAGAAAATCCATCTCACCATGCAAGCCAGTTTCTGTAAGAACAGCAAAAAAGTGCTAGAACTTACTTACTGACTTGCAGTAAGATGTGATGTCTTACATTCCTGTGAAATAACAAAAAAAGTTCAGATTTTTCTTCCACCAAGTTTGAATTTTTCCATCGTACACTATTCGAAGCATGGTAACTTCAATTACATTTTTTTTAATTGCTAATGCTTGTTCAATTACTGCATATACCAATACCTTCTTTGCAATTTTAAAATAAGACATTGAATATATACATAACCTTTTACCTTAAATATACCTAAATCATTTCAGCAACACTCACTTTAAAATCATCCATGTCATTCCACTCGTGTGGCCAAGGCAGCCCACTAAAACTTCTACGGTCACTTGCAAAAGCAAACGTAAGACGACACTTATCCATCTCTTGTTGGACTGCACCTTATAGCTACACCCAACACCTTTATCATGCTATAACATGAAACAATCCTTGTCCTTCATGGAGTAATAGTCCATTTATCCAATGTTTTGTTTTCTTCTGCGCAACAAAAAAGTCCTTTTTTCAGAATGCGTTGGGATAACCTGTGTGTAAAATATGTAAATAACTGAACATGTAAAAAGCAGAATGCGGTTCTTTCTTTGAAATTGTTTTTAATCTTCCCAACGGTTTTCCTTCAGACATAAGCATGTAAAAAGCTCTTTGCCGAAGGGTTAGAGTTGCCCAGGAAGGAGAGGGTTAACCCTGATGGATTTTTCTACAGTGAGGCATTTTGCGTACCCTCAAATAATTCCACTTCCAAAACAGGAAGCCACAAAACGGAATGGCAGGGTACACTAATCTTCCACACATCTCCAGGAACGTTTGTTTTTTTTTTTCCACCAAACAATGGCTGAAAGAGCTTTTCTCTTGGTCTGTGTGCTGCTGCTTGCAGCTGACAGCCCGCAAGCAATCGCAGCAGCCTGTCAATCGCTCGGGAAACCTCCACCCATCAGCCAACCCCTGCAAGGTATATAAAACAGCAAGGAAGAGATCCCACCTCCTCTGAAAGACATCATACCTCAGGTTTTGGCCTACTGCTGAAAAACCGGAGATGCTTCCCAATTTATAAGTCAGGCCAATGGCCACAGCTATTAAGTACGACAAGCAAAATCGAACTTGTCTAAAACTTTAGGTTTAAGCGGGGTGATGCTTTCAGTCATTGCCAAAGAACGCAGGATAGTGTTTCTGTAATAAAGAAAGGCGTGGGGGGGGGTAATTGTAAAAAAGAAACAGTGGATGATATCATAACCACAACAACAAAATTATAGTTAATGAATACAGCAGAACCAGAGGCACAATGAATCTGCCTCCTCCTGTAACTCCAATGATCGAATGAAGGTGTCTCAGGGTCAAACTAAGCAATGGCCTCCTGCCTTAGGCCATCTGTAATACAGGAGAAAACTAAAGAAATATACAGTCAAAAGCAGAAGTGTGGTAATCCTACACAACACAATTTTGAGCCCTTATTTTTGACATTCCCATTGCACACCATATCTCTTCTTGTGAATGCTTCTTACCTCTCCTAGAGGCAAAAAGTTACGTAAAAGATACCACTTTCAAAAACAATGCAGCGTCACTACAGACTGGCAATCATCTTCTCACATACACATTTTAAAAAAAAAAAAGCCATTTAAGAAAGTGTTTTACTTTGAAACGATGTCTAAATTAAGAAATGTCTTGGAATTTTTTTTAAAAGCTTTGCAAAAATTAAAGATTACAAATAAAATGTAAATGACAGTTTCTCGTCATTTACACACGAGGACGAGACAGAAAGTCAAAAATATTAAGGAGCTGTGGGTACAGGAACAGAGCAGGAATAGGTGTAACGTGGAAATGTTGACCTCGTAACTCAACAGCTAGAGCATTACATTAACAATGCAAAGGTTGTGGGTTTAAAATTCCAGGGATCGCGCATAAATTGTAACTCTTCCCTGGACTGTAAGTTGATCTGGATAAAAACCATCAGAAAAATGAATAAAAAGGGAGACGCAAAAACGGGCAGTTTTTGAGGAGAAATTTAAAAATAGGGAAATAGCGACAGGAGAATAGATGAGCATAAAGCAGGTGTACTGCAAGTGAAAATAAAAACAAGCAAATCTTTATACTGCCAATGAAATAGGAATCAGGTACACAGATAAATGTTATAATATTTCATAATATTCACAATCACATAACTGACAGTCTAAGACAGTCTGCCATCCGCCCAATCTAACTAACAGTACTTTTACTAAACAAAACACATACTTCAGTAACTTTAGTACAGCCCTTGCAAAACTTTTTCCGCAAGCAGAACTGTATTAAATGTTTTGTATCTTTCACCTTCACCTCACAGGTGTAAACTGTTCAAAATACACCAGCAAAATACACCAGTAATAAATTCACACTCTGGTACTCCTGTAGATACTAGGTTACCAGTACCAGTACCAGTACCAGTACCAGTACAGCTCGATCATGCAACAGGGATCACAAAACACGGAGAAGAAAGACTGACTTTGCTGAGGAAAGGGGCCTTTATGCTCCTGTGTTCCAGCAGGGAAGCTTTAAAGGCTACAGCAGCGGAGAGTGAACATTTCAAACACATTTACTCCACTGTAAACGAACCCTTTCATAAACAATCGTCCTTCTGTTCCCCTCTCTCTCCCTCTCCCTCTCTTGAGGAAATAAATAAAAATAAATAAATAAATAAATAGAAATAAAAGTAGTCCTCCGCAGAGGGGGGGTGGTGGAGGGAATATAAAAAAAAAAAAAAAAAACATTGGTCTAACAAGGGCAGACTAGGCAGCCAAATCTGTCACTCTTCATTTACATTGCATATTTGGTAAAGACATGTTTGTAATTAAAATCTCACCTGTTTTTTGTTTTGTTTTTTAAAAAAAAAAAAAATCTGTGAAACTGGTTCAGGAAATTTGCCTTTTGTTTTCTGCCTATGCATAAAATGAGGATAAAATCGCATTGGAGTGTGGAGGGAAATGCTGGTCCTGACTGTTGAGCAAGAAAAAGTAGTACATGTCATGATCATGTTCGAAAATGAGATAAAATAACTGGAGATTGGACGTGCTGTCTGAGATGACATAGACAGGGAGGCCTAATACTACTGCTAGACAGGACTGTTTCATACTGTGATACAAGAAATCAGGTTTTGAAGCTTGTATGTTCCTCCTGGTGTGACAGTGGAAGGATCTTGCCGGTGATGGTGAACCTTAAATCACAGCAGGCAGCTTCAGATGGTTGTTTTCCATGTACTGGAGAAATTTACAAGTCCTACTTATGAAGACTAATTTTTGAAAATGTTTGTTTATGCTTGTTCACAATGTGGTGACGGCTTTAGTCTACATTTTAAAATTTTACATGTTCCGTATTTGGATAATTGAGCTGGTTTTCACCACTGCGAAGTCCTTACAGACATTATTGGTCTGTGCTGATGCAGAAGGTGCAACATCATCATGAAATGACCTTACTGACCTAATTTTTGCCCTGTAACGCATATAACATCTTCCCAAACTCCCGGATCTGCTCTTCAGCATAACTTTAATGTCTAAAATGAAGTTACTTCTAGCCAACTTTCTTTTCATAAACCCCATCCTGAACTCCTCTCCTTCCTGAAAAAGGAGAGCTTAGGACTCCTGTCCTTTCTATCGAGTACCTTTGCTGAAGGCAGTGCCTGCAGCATGTGAGAACATCCCTATAGGACTCTGTAGGGAGTACATACAGAGAAAAGCAGCCCCCCCCTCCCCACATAGCACCCTCTGTGTTCCCTTCTCATGCATTGTTGACAAACACAGGTGGGTTAATATGGTTTGGGTGAAATCTGCGTTATATCCATAGCTCTGGTTTTCATTCAGATCAGACCTTCTGCTTTAGATTACAGTAGTGGGACTTCACAGGTTCCACGAATGTCATACTGCATAGTAAGGGCTTTGTGAGCCCCCAACCCCCGCACCCCACCCCAGCTGCTTCTTGCAGAGAATGAGGAAAAGAGGAGGTGGTCAAGACTATTTACAGTAACTCTGGGCGGCACCATCTGTACTTCTGCACTCACTGCAACAGGATGATCCAATGTTACTGTAATGTCAGTGACCAACCTGGCTAAACCATGTGATATTAAATCTGATATTTATATTTTTTTGCTTACTGTTACTCAAAAGGATGGTGTAACATAATTTGAGCCAAAATAAATTTTTGCCAAGTTACACCATTTTAAGACTCATCATAGGGCAGAACTAGATTTAAAAAGAGACACACAGCAAACTCTTTGATTGATTGCCACTCCAAACTCACCTATTTGCGTTTGAGCAAAGAGCTGGACCCCACACTTTTCGAAAGCTGCAAACTATGCACACTGTCTGCATGACCTCAGCTCTTAATCACTTAATTGAAGCCACAATTTAGGTGGATACCAACATCAACCAACGCCCTCGATGAACCAGGACTCCAGGCCACCACCTGCTCCCCCGCCCCCCACCCTCACTGACCGTCTGATTTACTGATTAAAATCAGAATCCTCATTCTTCTTGATGTCCATTACACAAGATGAATTAAAGATTTGCAAGTCTTGTTCAGTTCAAGCCCCCACTGGCTGTTTGGACGTTTGGGTTGTCCAGCGCCAGGTTTGGAGACCCCCAATAAATATACTGTCAAATAAAAAAATAAAATCACTGGGAAAAAAGGGCTTTTCTATAGGCTACATCGAGGGGGGGCATCAACATGCCCAGGCAAAGGCCATTAGCTTGTGTTCTGCTTCCTGCATTAGTCATGCAGTTGGGCAAAGGCAGATTTCCAGTTGAAATGGTCCTTGGAAACAGCCAGCTTTGGCCTAGAAACAGGACAAAAACTGGAAAAAAAAAAAACACAGATACGTAAATCTAAAAATTATGGAAATCAGATGCTCATAGTAGAACTCAGGGGGTGTCAAATCTAGTATGTACTGAGGGTGCCCAGAATCCCTTGCTATGCCCCTGCATGGGGTGCCTGTTTTCATTCCAGCTGAACTCCTAAATGAGTCGCATTTGACTTAGTGATCTGACTTGCGCTGATGCTACGATGAAATTATTTTCTGGAGACATTTTCCAAGTGTACGAGGAGATAAGGAAGCTTCAGTATAATAAGCACGTTCCAGCTGCTCGATATTAAAATTCACTTATGGAATTTTAAATGGAGGGGAAAAACACACAAATTAACTAAACAATTTGGAAAACTTTTTAGGTTTCACCAAAAAACAGCCTGTGTTTACACCGACGCTGCAGAGCATTCGCGTACTTGCGTTCCTCTAGAAAACAGCCGTCACTAGTAGGTAATACTATTGACCATAAATTTTGTAGCAGCCCTAGTTAAAGCTCATTAAGAGTTAAGTGGACATGAAATACTTCATATAGGAGTCTCCTGACCTAGGGGTTTTCTTATGATTATTTACATAGCTATTAAAGATTAATATTAACCCCCCTCCCCCAAAATAGCAAGCATTTAGACCTCCTCCCCCGGTAGCATCCTGAGAGCTTACATAAACAAATCGACCCTACCAATTACAGGTCGCAGGTACAATAGTAGTTACGAACATGCACCTTTAATTAAAATGTTACTGGTACAAGTAGCTGTCATACTGGTGTTTCATGAAATAACCAGCTGTGTGTTTTCTGAAACAAGGAGATGCAAGAGCGTGTGAGAATGCTGCAAGAATCCTGTTTGAAACAGCGGCATGAAGAAACACCCCCCCCCCTTGTAGAAACACTGCCCTGTTTAATCAGGTATCAACATCTTTATCAGTCCCGCATTACAAAGCATGGACTGACCCATGGCCATACAATAGCCATAAATAACTGTCCCCGGCTCTCTCTTCATGCACATGTCAAGTTACATTGTAATGAGCTCTTCATCAGCGTCAAAGGCAGCCCAAGAGGAGGGAGGTATTGGGGGGGGAATAAGCCAGACAGGATCTCTCAGCAGATATGAAATCTGATTACACACTTTTAAAAATAAGGTTTGATAATTAAACCGATACTGCAAGTTTTATTGGATAAAAATGATTATTTTACTTTGGTCACTGGCCAAAAGAAAGAGCTCGGCTGAGCATCTCGCTGGATAAAAGCACAGAGATATGAATTTTTAATGCGGTTTAGCTAATTTAATATTTAACTGCTTGTGCAGTTAAATGCTGGCTCTCCCCTGGATAAAGAAAGGAAATATACATTTTTAGTGCTGGGAGTCCTTTCGCCTCATCGTATTACCTTTGATCACATAAGAGGCACACTGCTAACAGTGTAAATTCCACTTGAAGGCTGAATGCCATTCTGATTTATATCCCCCTTTGAGGCCTGCCACTTATGCTGGCTAGTCTCTTAAGCAGTGTCCTAATGTTGACTTTGATGTGACAGCTACCCCACATTTCTCCCTTTGCCTTTATAGAAATGAGCCTGTCATTGAAGCCAGTTGTCATTAAGGTGCAGGACTCAATGCCCGCCCCTCCACCCAAAAAAAAAAACAAACAAACAATTGCATATATATCACTGCCTAGTGAAGGACGGAGTCAAGAAAAATATGTAGGATACCAGCCCAAAAAGAGTGGGAAATAGTGAGACGTGAGCTATGTGACTTTTAAAGGTAGCCTGCAGCATGTGATGTATTGGATATGGGCAAGAATTTCTACTAGTTCCTTGGGGAAGGTATTTAAGCTGAACTCCACCAGCAAAATATACAGCAGCACAAAGGGTAAAATTATAAGTCACCCTTTAATCGAAAATTCAGCCCATGAAAATAAACAAAAGGAAAAAATGTGACAAGATTTCAGAGGGAGGAAAGCAACGCTAGCCCAGTATTCACCATCTTATAAAATACATATCTCGGGGCTCTGCTGACACACCTGTAGAGTGGACTTGACATTATCAGATAAGTACATTATCAAGCATAAACAGACCAAAAGTACAATTCAGAAAGCTTGTTAAAGAGGACAGGATAATAAATCCATCCGTTTGCTGCATGGTTACCTTAATTAACATCCTTACTGCATTGTATCCTTTTATAGCAATGCCTAATATGTGACGGTTACTGCTTTATTGTGGCCTAAATGTTTATATTGTTAATCTTTCTCACTTTAAAGCATGCAAAAAAAGTGCCTGACTTTCATCTCAATTCAAACACGCTACATCAAAGCGAGACATTTTACAGGGCCAATGTTATGCCTGGCTGTTTGAGGCTCGGCGCATTTTCAGGATGTTACCAAAACTCCCGGCACACATTTAAAATTTTCACACCAACCACAAGCACTAAGAGAGAAAATGAAGAAACTAAAAACATCATTTCGGACTCCGGCGATGGCTCCAAGCCGTACAAGACATTATTCTTTGTAATCACAGGCAAAGCTAACTTCAGTCTCCTAGGTGTCAGAGTACTGCTGGAAAAACAAAAAACTATTAATTAGCACCTAGTTAACACTTCAAACAGCAAAGAAAGAAAGTTCCCACTGAGTCAATCACTTCAACAAGAGCTACTGGTATTGAACATAAGAACACCCAAATTCTGCAACACGTCCCAAGCAACCATAACTAGTTTAGGTTAGTTTAGGCTTAGCACAAAGGTCACTGGACCTGAAGGATTTCATTACATAGCCTCATTAAATATTTAATGATATTTTATGGAACTGAATGCACAAATGTGGCTTTTCTTCTCTTGAATTTATTGTTGCTTAGCGACAGCTATTAATTTAAGGTAATTATTAATGTCAAATATTTTTCTTTTCTTTTTAATAATTCTGAAGAAGGTCTGCAATATTTAATATCTTGAGTTTTCCTTGGGTCCCCTATCCTCCCTTAGGGTGCGAGTTAAGCTACAGGGGGCTCCTTGGGTCCCCTATCCTCCGTTAGGGTGCGAGTTAAGCTAAAGGGGGCTCCTTGGGTTCCCTATCCTCCCTTAGGGTGCAAGTTAAGCTAAAGGGGGCTCCTTGGGTCCCCTATCCTCCCTTAGGGTGCGAGTTAAGCTACAGGGGGCTCCTTGGG
>JAODJX010000119.1:26622796-26634090 GCA_026776945.1 Isichthys henryi | reverse complement strand
CTCGGGTCCCCTATCCTCCCTTAGGGTACGAGTTAAGCTGAAGGGGGCTCCTCGGGTCCCCTATCCTCCCTTAGGGTGCGAGTTAAGCTGAAGGGGGCTCCTCGGGTCCCCTATCCTCCCTTAGGGTGCGAGTTAAGCTAAAGGGGGCTCCTTGGGTCCCCTATCCTCCCTTAGGGTGCGAGTTAAGCTAAAGGGGGCTCCTTGGGTCCCCTATCCTCCCTTAGGGTACGAGTTAAGCTAGATCGGTCACAGTTATCCCATCAATAAGATGGGAAGGAACATTTTCCTCCAACATTTAACATGCCACATTTTAACGCAAAAAATATGTGCTTTCTGTTATAGGCCAATTCAAACCTCTAAAAAATCTGGCTTTTAACTGCATTTGTGTGTCAGATGGCACACAGCCCTTTCCTTCAAATGGGCCGAAAAAGACGACAGCATGTCATCATATTCTTGAGTCTTCATTGCATTTTCTATAGCTAACAGTGTGGGGGGGGGTGGTTGTTGTGAATTATCCCCAGACACATCCATCCTTTCATGTGAAATATCACACACAAAAAAAAAAAATTCAAAAGTAATCATTTTTAGACCAGGAAGATTCACTCCGTCTGCGGCTCATTCCTCATTTAAAAATAAAGAACTATAGTTAGTTAAACGTGACCAATCAACATAGTAATAAAAGCTGAGACAGTAACGCACAGTATGCTAACAGATAAAGGCACCTAACACAGATCTGCATAGACAACAGACAGGCTGAAAAACTTTAAATAGTCCAAAATGCGTCAGTTGTTACATTATACAATTGACCCCACTATTAAAAAAACAGCTGTACAGCACATTCAAAAGCAATACAGAGAAAATAAGTGCAAACCAGAATAGAAGAAAATACATCAATACATTCTACATGTTAAGTATGTGATATATAAGGAGTAAATAAAAATTAAGTAAGCAAAAAACAGCCATATAAAAACAGTGTCAGGAGATTTAATAACGGAAAATCTTGCTAACACTAGTATAAATTGCAGGGTTTCCTTTTAGGTCCTCTGTGAGCGTCCTTTAGCTAATTGGTCCCATGTGTGGGCACACCGGTGTCTCCCTGCCTTAAAAAATTCTTCTTATACTAATTTCAACAGGCAAGGAATTCACATTTTTAGGATGACTAGAAAGAGCGAGCCAGTCATGCTATGGAGTTCGGCTATGGACACGTTCTTGATTATCAATAAGAATCTGCGCTATAAACAAGACGTAGAACCCCTTCAGTAAACAGAGAGAAAGACTGCCTGAAAACCTGCCCCCCATACAGGGCTGTTAGCAATTACCAGGATGGGGGGGAGCAGGCCTCCCCAAACGAAGTTTCTTGCTGTCACTGGCTCCTGGAACGCCCTTAGTCCTCTTTGGGGGGGGGAGGGGGGGTAACTTAGAGAGAAGCTGATCTCCACACCTGACTGAGCTGAAGGGGAACCTATGACTTTATGCAGAATATTCCCAGGGCAGATGCACTGCTCTGCAGATACCGTCTCCTGCGGGGCCTTCTGACGGCAAGTCAAGGCAGGCCTTGCAGATTCGTTTACGGCCTGCTTGAACGGCCAATCCCTCACGCTGACAGCTACTCCGCACACGCAAGAGACGACGGCTGTGGACTTGCTGCTTCTTGCGGAATTAGCGGGAAGAAGAAAAAAAAAAAGAAAAAAAAAAAAGGGAAAACACGAGTCTAAACAGCTAGATGTCCTTTATCTTTCCTGGGCTGCCTGGTACACAAACAGGGAAACCCGTATCTTTCTAAGATACCTCAATTAACATGAATTTAAGTATAAAGGGCTCATATTTCTACAAACACACGCGTGGTCTTGTCTCCCATTGCAACCGTGAAGAGAGATCACAGCCCTACCTGCACTTCCTCTCCTAGCATATCCAAGTTCTCGCCTGGCCTGCAGGGTCCATCCGGGGCTTCTGTGTTGATCTTCCCAGTAACCAGAACAGTTTTCTTCAGGAATCCTTCATCAGACCCCTAGAACAAAGTCAAAGCCCATGACATAACAGGAGGCCCCTCAATGTCAACTATACTTAGAAGTCTAGAAACTAAAATCGACACGGGCCCTGCCAAGTAAATCTTTTAAAATTACCCTCAATTACCGTTTCGCTACGGAAATTTTGATTCAAACTAAAAAAAAAAAAAAAAAAAAAAAAAAAAAAAAAAAAAACAGGAATCTTTGCTCATTTAGCTGTACCAGTCACATTTTTAACAAAAACTCTAACAACTTTGTGGTCTCACATGCTATAATGCTCATCCTTTCTTCTAAAGCAGATATCATGATTTACTTCTATAGAATTTTATGAATTTTTATCGTACAGATGCTTTTATTGACAGCCGCATAAAAGTTTCGTTCATCGATAAGTAAATGGAACAATGCAGTTGCATGTCTTATTGCACTAGAAGTGTTTGTGGTTTCTTTGTGGGCATCCCAGTCACTGACAGCAAAGCGACATTCAAAGCATCCGTCTGTTTCGCAGATATTCCCGGAGCAAAGCTGGTCACAGTCAGCGACTGGCGACAATATGGGATACAAATGTGTCTGGACATCGGCTTCTCCAGGAGCCAGCATCAGAGGTGACTGCGGGCACTTACGGTCAGGCTGCCCCAGGACCACCCGTCATCTAGCGATCGCGCGTGCTGGAGGAAGAGCTCGCAACATCGCAGGAAGGTGCCCTCGTCCAGGCCGCCCAGCCCCACATCCCAGGCTCGAGACATCTAACAAGAAGGAGATAACACGTGTTAGGCAGTGGCTTCAAAACGTGACACCCTGTCCGTACAGTGTACTCCTGTCCTCCCTCCTTCCTATACATCACACTGCAGCATTCACTTAATATGCTAGTCAAACGCCTGGTTTCTCAGCCTCTTCTTCTCAGTGTCCTCCTGCAGGAAACCTTGACATGACATTCCTGTTCAGTCCCCGTGCTGCTGATTACCATTCACATCACATACACCTGCTCCAATCAGATGCCTCATTTGGTAAAACAGAATGAATTTAGAGGACATTTAAACGTCCAGTGGTTAGTGTGCTTTTATGCAGTTTAAAAGAAAAATAACCCTAATGGATATCGATGGCTGGGCAGGTACCACTGACATGCAAAGGCATGCATTTAGGCCAACTGTTATTTCCATAAAACCCCACAGCGTGTGTGTGTGTGTGTACACATGTGCCGTGACACACCCTGGATGGGATGCCAGTGTATCTAAGTCCTGTTTAAATTAAAATTAGAGTTTAAATTTGTTACACTACTTTTTACTGCACATTTACAATTGACATTTTCATTAACCTTCTAAAATGTACACCATTCCAACAGTCTGTTTTTGCTACAATTGCTCTAAAAACATGTCACTGGATGTAATGTTTGATGACAAAACTGCGATATTATCTTTTAGCACAGTGAAGGTTGCTTAAGAAACAGGAAGGGTTCTGAGACCATTATAACACTTCGCATATAAAATTCTTCATCTCGAAACACTCAGACTTTGCAGTCTGATTACTGCAGCATGATTCAAAAGAACATGTGGCCCTTTAAACATCTATTCAAAAGATTTCAGCACAGATAGTCATTCGCCAAATAAATGGTAAAAATTTACAAAAAAAAATTACAAATTCAATTACTACTCAACATTTGAAAAATCTGTTACATATCAGTTGCAGATGTCGTCACGCACATATTGCACCCTAAAAACAGCTTACATTTGCTTATTAGCTATGTGTGATAACAGGGGGGTGGGGGGGGGTAAAGGGTAAAAGGAGGAAAATTAGGATGATTCCAAAGACTTGAGCAGCCTGGAGGGAAAAAAAGGAACATAATTGGCTTAGTTTGGGTTGGACTTTACGCTTTTATGTGGCATCACCCCTGTTGCTAACAATGCATATCAGAATTTTAACCCTAAATACATATTAAACTCAGTATTAGAACCGAAGAGCCGCAATTGTGGAAATACGAGAAACACCCGAGACATTATCTCTTAACATTGTAAAGTTTGTTATACTGTGTACACTCTAATTTCACAGGATCTAAAGAGGAACGCTCCCGCCAGTGATATTCATCACTCTCACCAGGAAACCATTAATACGCAGAATGTAATGTTCAAGTGAGACCATTCAAAACAGACATGCTTGTCTTGAATGCTTGACAACTTCCAGGTAAATTCTTTAACAAAAAAAGCTTTAGAACTGAAAATCAAATTCAAGATCAAGCAGCACTTCAAGTCTCAAGTAATTATGAGGGGCATCCAAGTATTCTTGAGAGGAATACAGTAAGAGGAATATAGTATAAATACTTAATAACTACAATGGAAAGTCAAATACAGACACTCCTCATTGAACAACCTACCCGCTTAACGACCGCCTGGACAGCTCTCTGACCTGTCAGTATTGTAAGCTGTACGAGAACTTTGGTCGTGTGAAGGACAGCGCGGCGTCTCGGTGGCAAGCATCTCATCTCGCATGCCCCTTTCCCAGTCTCAGTTCCGTTCCTGGAGTCACTCAATATTCACCGCTGTAGCATTCGCAATCTCCACGGCTACATATTCCATCTACATATTTGTACTTTATTGTTCATCAATTCATATAATTTTTTTCCCATTGTAACTGTATTACTGATGAATGCTTTGGTAAACATACAATTCACAGAAAAATTGTTATTTTTTTTTAATAAAAAGTCACAAAGTGAAGTGGCGATTTAAGAAAAAAAAATCATCAAGTTAAACGCAAGGCTAACGACCGCACTTACATGTCTTACATGTCAGTTTGCCACTGACGTTAATAATACTTTACATCTCTGTTTAATCTGCCTAAACTGGCAAGTACACAAGTCTGGTTTTAAAAATCAGTAAACGGTAAATAAGTCAGTTTTTTTCCCCCCATAAAACACAGCACAACACCAGCAGGAGGTAGATAAAGTAAAAATTAATGAAACAATGGTTGAATGAATACACTTTCCCTCCGCAGCCGTGCATTCGAGGAACATGTAATACCCACTTAACCCACGGTTATTACACATTTGGCTTACACGATTGCACATAAAGACAGCCGGCAATTTCAGAGCTAACGACTGGCTTATGGCCATAGCAATGGAGAATTAAAGGCAGTAGCTTGGCTCATATATAACTGGAACGTTTTATTGTAGTAGGCGATTCTTGATACCGTCCAGACATTACACTTAGGTATACGGTATTTCAACTGCATTTTAGAAAGCAATAGTATTCCAGTATTTTGAAATACAGTTTCACCAAAAGGAAATACTGCAGTAGGCTGTGCTGCCATTATACCGCCCAAACCTAAACAGTAGTTCCAGTAATTTTGGTTCGTGACCATGAAAATAAGTACAAATGTATAAATGAAGTTGTTGTACATTAACCTTTACACAACTGATTAAAAGGCGCATGTAGGAATCCATAAGTAGATCCATAATTCAAATTATTGGCATTCGCTTTATCGAATCCCCAGCTCTTAAAAATGTAGAACCCTTTCTAATAATTTGGAAACGGTTCTCAGCACCCAACCCTACACACAAATCCCTCGTGGTGTTTCCCAAAAAAAATAAAAAGTTATGAAATTTAAGTTGCGCCGTCTCCAAAATGCAACTAAAAGGTCACAATCCGGAGCCCTGTTCTGATTAAAATGTTATGTTACATTCAACCATTTTTAAAAGGAACGTTGTTTAGATATGCCTTTTTTCGCTTAACTTGGGAAATAAGCAACTTCTATAAATCTAAATCCATCAGAATCTCTGAGCTTAATAAACAATGACCGACCCAAGATGTTCTCCATAAGTACAGAGAACTGGTGATGCTAGGAGGGGGGCGTTTTTCTATCCTTTCATAAAGCGGAGAATAATGAAGCATATGGATCATGTTAGGGGACTGTGGCTGGCTAAATCGGAGACCTTTCAACTTTCAGCTTGACTACACTCTGGGTTATATTATCCTGAAGGAAGTGGGTAGCAGCAGAGGGCTCTGTTCCTCCCGGCAACGTTCTTACCGATAAAGAGGCAGATTTTGAATGGAGAAAAAGGGCAAAGACTGGGCACCAGCTGAGAAGACCATTCCCATAAAGTCTCTGAGGTTCTGTAACCATTCACCAAGTATTCCACAAATGATAAATCTCTGAACAGAAGAGGCTCAGAGAAATCCTGAAGCATGCTCTTTGTCTTGGCAGGTGGTGAGAGTTTGGACCTGCTCTGGTGGCTTCCAGGTCCTAAGGCATGTTTCCAATAGCCATCAGATTCCACACCATGACACAGTAGTACTGCAGAAGAAAATGGAATACATCTGATCTCAAAGTGGTTTAAATCACGGAACCCAAAACACAAAATCTGTTCCATAAACACTGAAACAGAATATTGCGGTAGTGCAATAGAGATTCTCAAAAAGGCAAAAGTCATAAAGAGTATCTAGGCTGCAGAGTGTGAGAGGGTGGGATCAGGTCTTAAAATCAAATTGTTTTTATTGCCATTAAAGTGCATCAAGGGATTCAATTACTGTCACACAATGGTGTTGAATGATATTCGATTTCTGCTGACAACATGCAATTTGAGTGTATCATTCATCGGCTGTGATTTGTTATGCACTCATCAGGACTTTGCAAAGACTGGGTAAAGATCCAAATATCTATAAACAAAAACCATAAAAAAAAAAATAAAAATTTAAGAATCACACAATGTACTGTAGTTCTCACCACACCGTATCATATAATAAATACAGAAACAATGATTGTAAATGTTGAGATACTGACAGTAGCTTGGTTATGACAACAACATTTGACGTTCATTAGCGTGCATGATTTCCAAATGTCATTTCACAAGTATGCAGAATGTTTATTTTACAGGTGTCACAATTACTCAAACTCAATTTCTCTATTATTTAAAAAGCATTGATTAAAAGTTTCCTTCTTGATTACTTGCAATATCATGGTAGGGAGTGGTGCACAGCGGATGAAGGTGAAAGAGTGAAAACCATCAGTTGTGTCGAGGCATTTAACATTGAAAGTGAACGACAGTGCAGTCATCTGTCAGTATTGCAGAACATAAGTTTAATATCACACAAGCCTAGTACTGAGGGCTGTGCGTGGAGTTTGCATGTTCACCCTATGTGGGCGTGGGGTTCTGGTGGATAATCCCATTTCCTTCCACTGTCCAGAAAAATGCAGCTTAAATGAATCGGAGTTCCTGAACTGACCATAGGTGTGACCCTGCCATGGCTGGCTGTTTGATGCTTCGTGCCAAATGCAATGCACACATCACATTTTGTGTAAATGATTACTCAGGGAATTGTCAGAGTAGCATTTACTTCAATACTGATAATAAAGGAATGTACGTGATATGATAACCATCAATTGCCATATTGTGAAACCTGTATACCGCTGTAACCCTAGTCTCAGACTGGTTAAAAATAGGAGACAAGACTTCATTATGGGATGGGTGACAATTCTACCATGTCAAACCCGTCGACTGGCACAAGCTACAAGTCAGAGAGGAGAAAAACAAAACAAAACAACAAACTGTACAAATACCACTGGTGTTTTCTGCCGACCCACCCTAAAAGAAAAGAAATCATACAAAATAAACTTATTTCCTAAGATTAGATTTCAGCATGCAGTCCATTCCACTTGTCACCTTTTTTCATGTTCGGAATCTGTTTAAGGGCAATTCTAACAAAAACTGGAGCCTTACAACTTAAAATTCATAAATAAATAATGACATAATTGAATCATCAATTAACTTTCAGATCCGTTTAAGTTGGTCCTTCACATTGCTTAACTAAGAAGAAATACTGTAGTAAAAAAAAAAAAAAAAGACACAATGATAGAATCTGTTGCTGTAGTTTGTTCCTCTTTGTAGTTGTTCCCAATTGAACCAAAACCCAATTGTCATCATCAACTAGAACAATTACGACATATAAGCCTACTACTGTACATTGACTCTGTTCAACAGTTCCTTTAATTTTGCAGGACTGACATAGCATTCAAAGTATGATACACATTAAAACAACGAGAATAATACATAAATCAATATCGCAAATAAACCCAACCAACGAGAGGTTAGCCGTATTTAACTCTAAGCTATGCGCCCTTTAGCCTCTCGGGAGTAGCCTAGCCTGCATGTCTTTGCCATCACTTTGACTTAAATTATTTTGCTTAACATTACTTTCTACTAAGACTACCCCATCACTTAGCTGGATCACCTTACATCATGAATAATACGGTACATAATACACATATAATATTAGTTTTGTGAAAATACTGCACGTATTGATTTGTTACAGGGCTGAATGAAAATGGAAGAAAGGCCATATTACGATATTCAAATTTTCTGACAAATACTGAAATATTTAAAACAAACATCTGAAAATTTGCCACCCATAAAGTATAGCTAAATAGTGCTGGCGATAAAACAATAGCAACAATGAACATGAACAATGAAATTTTCCCTCGATATGCCATCGATATGACGAGCGCTCTTTGAAAGTTTGATACAAAATGAAAGCGGTGCCGAGAAGCAGCCACAGGGACAATGGGGTCTCAGGGCAGACAAACCCATAAGAAGACAAAGGGGGAATTTAGTGATTTACTGAACAAATAGGAGAAGGTAATAGCCCTGGCAGTCATATGAAAAAGACCACACAGTCAACAGGACAATTCACCAAGAGCGGGCAAGTCCAAAGCAACCCATCTAATAAGGGTAATCCCGCAAAATCGAAAAGCAAAAGTACACAGTAAGATTCAGTCCACTAGAAATCCACACCGTAATAATCCACAGAGAATTCAGACATGTAGACCATCGAGGCCAACACAAGACCCCACCACCAGCCCACCCCTTTGCTCTGAACAGTTAGTGCAGACCACCAAGTATGCACAGTGGTACAAGCTTAACATCACTGAAATGACTCAACATTGTCATGCTGTGCTGCCATAGTTTCATTGTTAATTTTACTAAAAGCGTGTTTTGGAATAATGACCCACACTCCTTTGAAATACTCCAGAAAGCAGATCATGCAAACTTTGACCTCATGCGCAGGATCAGTCACATACAATGAAGTTCAGCTTGTAAGTCGACTAAGGCGGGGTGAGCGACAATTCGTCGGTTTACCAGGATACGCAATCTGAACGGTTAGAAGATGAGAAACTTCAATGAACTGTCGATATGGAACATTGTGAATAAAGAAGGTAAAAAAAGATCAGTGGTGTGTGGTTTAAAATTCCGACATGGAACCACTGGTGCTGTGTACTACAACCTCTGCTGAAAACCTGTGCCAACTTAAACTGGAAATGCTGCCATAGTTTCATTGTTAATCCGAAAGATGCTTTTAGCAAAATTACCTCACTGTGTCAGTTAAAAATAATGGCCAATAGAGCTACAGCGCCTCTGTAACCCGTCAGATAATGTTGTTAACTCATTCTATACCTGAGAAGCCAAAAAATAGTAAGGAGGCTATAACCTCCAACTGCCTTGGTAGGAGTAGGATCCAGACCTTGTACTAGACCTTTGTGATGCCGCCCCCCGTAAAGGCAGGTGGTCAGGGGCCTTGCGGAACCACGATCTGGCCCTGCTGCGAGCCAGCAGAGCAGTACATAGCGCTGTCACCATGCCACCACTGAGTGTGCAGAGATTGCATGTTCCCGAGGTGTGTCGGGATTTGTTTTATATATTTTACGTAAACGATTACTCTATTATTCATCAAAATTATTCGAATACTAACACAGTCAATAGTGACAGCCGTAATTGTGATACGAAAATTTATACTGTTTGAAATTTCCAACACCAACTGTACAATATAATTAGTGACAACATAACGGAGATAATCTGGACATGTTCAGAAGCAGTATTAACAAACATCATTTCATGCCTTCATAACAGTAATGGTGGACTGGTTAATCACCACTCATAAATGACTTATTTCTGACCTTTGCTATATTTTTCTCACCTCCTAGCTTGCTTAATTGCCCTGCCAATCAGCAGTAATTAACAGGTCAAGGATTTCTAAATGAACGACGAACTTACAGAAGGATGCTGTAAACCTTACTGTGGGCTTCAATCATTTGGAGACAGTTTTGTTCCAAGACATCAGACACTGACCAGATGGCTGTAAAAAATAATTTAAAAAAACACTGTACAGAGACTGTTGCAGCAAAGGATAGTAACACATCTAATCTCTTCCATCTCCTGAGGCAGTACCACAGAGTAGGGAGTGGAACGTAATATTCTGTTAAAGGACTGCAGGAAAACAAAAAAATCAAGTGTAGATGAAAGACCATAAGAAACAGCTAAACAATGACAGGAAAATACATCATGTCCAGTTCCACACCTCAGAATACAAAGAGCAGAAGATGCTGACATCACCAACTAAAACCACAGGGAGAAAAGAAAAAATGCAGAAAATGAATGAAGACGTTGGTGCCAGTGTATCTGCAAGAGGAAAATTACTCAGGATGCAGTACTTCAGGGTATACAATGATCCTGACCAGAATAAACTTTTAAATGTTGGATATATGTATGAATAGATATATGCATCTCTAGCAGAAATGCTGTAGGACTGGAGCCAAACATTATTGCACACAAGTCAATATCAGTGAAGAGTCCGCTTATCACTTGCAGCATCTCAGCATTTGGATATAGTGTTAAACACTAGCTGCTATTTATCAAGAGCAGGTACTGTATGCTATATAATATGTGGATAACCAAACAAGTCTAGCACACAGATACCTAAATGCACAAACTCTCCTAACACAATCACACTCGTGCTATAATCATACAAAAAAAAAAAAAAAAAAACTCAAACAGGGAATGGAAATATTGTATTATATCTCACAGAAATTTAAGTGAGTTTTTGAGTGAGTTCATTTACTAAGGTGCTTTTGTCAAAAACCGACACTGCACATTAAATTTGCTCATTTGAGAGTTCAAAATAGTTCATTTCTTCCTTACAAGGTGACTTGTTTGATATTAAGACTGTTTCTACAGTTCAAGTTCGACAATGAATATAGTAATCAGGTACTAACGGCCTTTTAAAAGCAATGGATCTAAAAACTATACTGATCCATGCTGAGAATTTTTAACTCCGTATCAGACTGGTATCAGGAGAAAAAAAAACTTTTTTAAATTGATCAATTCCCTTATGATGAATAAAAACATGGATACACGTTTTCCCTCGCCCGGACGCGGGTCACCGGGGCCCCCTCATGGAGCCAGGCCTGGGGGTGGGGCTCGATGGCGAGCGCCTGGTGGCCAGGCCTGCACTCATGGGGCCTGGTCGGGCA
>JAODJX010000119.1:26603539-26617466 GCA_026776945.1 Isichthys henryi | reverse complement strand
GCCTCCCTGCTGAGGCTACTGCCCCCGCGACCCGATCCCGGACCAAGCGGCAGATGATGGATGGATGGATGGATGGCTTCCGAATATGGAACACAATACACTGGAAAATGTCATTCATTCTGATCAAATCAAGAAAGCGTTACTTGAAAAGTCCATTTGGATTTTGTGAACTGTGTATTAAGTATGCAATGTATGTCAAATGAAGAGTGAGGTGCCTATCAGTTTTATGAGCGCTTTAAAAGATGATTGAAGGGAGAGCTTAAAGCATATTAGTTTCAGTTGACCAAATGTACTAATATACATGAATAATAGCTTTCTTACATATGTAAGATACATTTATACAGACGCTCCTCTATTTACGAACAACTTACGTTCCGAACGGCCGTTCGTAACTTGAAATGTTCGTAAGTCGTTATTCAACATCATTTTAAGGGTTTACGCAAGTACAAAGAAGTAGAATGCTGGGAGTACGTACGCTACGCTATGCTGCCGCGCGAGGAGAGTAGCGGCCAGAAGTCGTATTAGGCAGAATTGGCGCACAGAAAAAAATAATTGATGTTGCGGACAGGAAACGGGAGCCCAAGGATCACAATTTGGACTTACAGTCCTCTTCGTTCGTATGTCTGAAAGTTCGTAAGTTGAAAGTTCATGAATAGAGGAGCGTCTGTGTTTCTGACTTTTTTACAGGTCTTATGCTAAGGGAGGAAGATCCATAATGAATCCTCATGAGTCAATATTTAGATTTTTTTTCTGTTTACTTCATACTGAACAGAATGATAACAATGGACCACAACTGGACCGTGGGTCATACATTTTTACTGTCAGTGAGAGCCTTTCCACAAAAACAAGATAGTAGACCCTGGCTGTTGTTCAGTTATTTAAAGGTCATTTTGGATGAATAGTTTTCCTACAAATGTTTCTATGAAACTGCACCTGATTCAGTATTAATTTCTGAAAGAGTGAGTAATGGAGCTTAAGCTGTGTGCCAACATTCTGAAAAACGCATTTATAATGTGATAAAGAAAGGATCTGCCTGGTATTGTTACAGTACTATCCTTAAGTTAGTAAACTTTGTGTAAGGGCTTGTGAATGAAGAGTATGTTCGTTTAAAAGTCCAAAGCTAATTGCAGAGTCAAATACAAAGTATTTAACAGACAGTCTGTGTTAAATCACCACATGATTGTTGGTAATTGATGAAGTGTGGGTGGGTATTAGTCACAATTTAAAAAAATTTTTCTAATAAAAAATAAACAATTTATGCATTTCAGTTGAGCACTGAGCATTGTTGGTAAGTTGCAGTATAGCCTAAGAATATTATAAATAGTCATAACGAATAACAAAAGGACTTTAAAACACTGTTTATTTTCTGCTTTGCATTTGTGATCCAAACCTCAGGAGCTTCAAATGCTGAAGAATAATTTCTATTCTATTTTTAAATAAGAATTTAAAATAATTGTGATTCTTCTGAGCATCTAGACGTCCTTAATTAGGTGTCCTGAGGATTTAAATTGCACTCGGACAAGTGCTTGATGGAATCAGACGGAAAAACCATTGGTGAAAATAAAAGTGACTTTTTATTAGAAGTTAAGCTCAAGCAAAGACTGTACGGACAGTGTTATAATTTGCATATGTTACAAACACGCCCCCGTTTTGGATTGATAAAATTAGGTAAAATTATATCATGAATTGACTTCTGAGTAATCCATCTATTCTTCTTCTAAATGCCTGCCCTGATCAGGGTAGCAAGGAACTTAATTACGATTTTATTTATTTTTAACATGATTTTTAAAAATGCCAACTGTCACTATTGTAAAGAACACTTCACGATGGATTAAATTCTGCCATATTTATGTTTATATTCATGCACCACAGTTGAAGGGCAAAGTGCAATTATTACAGGTAGCATAAATTACATGATTGACTTAAAAGTGCAGAATGCTTCACACAGGTGTACAGCAGGCCTGTAGCCAGAACTATTTTTTTTTTTTTGGGGGGGGGGGGTGGTTCTGGCAACCATACCAATAGGTCTGTTTAGGTACAATCTTGCCAGTCAGGGAAGGAAATTCAAACTCGTAATTTTACTGCCTGACTACACGTCTGATGTGCAGATATCCCATC
This sequence comes from Isichthys henryi, assembly GCA_026776945.1. Taxonomy (NCBI): domain Eukaryota; kingdom Metazoa; phylum Chordata; class Actinopteri; order Osteoglossiformes; family Mormyridae; genus Isichthys; species Isichthys henryi. The sequence continues at coordinate 26,615,348 of JAODJX010000119.1, read as the reverse complement.
TCAGGCATATCGATTTCTAAGAGGCAGATAACTGGTGGTTGGGAGGGTTTGCATGGATTTATGGTAATGCCATATATACTGTGGTATTTGTAGATGGTATGATGGTATGGATAATTAGATAGCTACAACCTAAGACTTAGCTGGGGAGAAGACGGTGTTGGGTTGTAGGCAGTTGAATTTTCCAGCAAGGTTTGTCAACTGTGGGGGGGGGGGGTGCTGACGGTAAGATTTATCGGCTGAGTTGGGTGGGGTTGCGATGGTGAAACATCTTGCCAGCTAATTTTACTGTCATCGAATAGCAGAACGACAGATTTCCAGGACATTGCACATTTTTTGCGGATGACATTCAGGAAAGTTGGGATCGTCGGGGTGTAAAGAAATAAACACCATTTGAAAATCTGTTTGAAGATTTCAGTGTCGTAATGAACGAAGTAGCTTTGTAATGAGTGAACTGCAGGGGAAGAGCCATTTATTTTAGAATTAACAGGTACAGTATATGAGTATATATAAAGTATTTTGCTCAATAGTACTACAAAAGGGCTTCTCCGGGGACTTGAACCAACAACCTCTTTTGTAACAGTACTATAAGTGAGACATCTGTATTAGCTGTAGTCAGTTATGTTTAGAATCAACTCTTATTACCCCGCATGAGATCTCAATACCCTCCGCTGACACTCTCATGCTGGCTAGACATTGATTGAACTAACTATGGTATCTGAGCTTTGAGCTGATTCCAAGTCCCCTGCCAGGCTCAGACACTGTAGTCTATTCATTGTCTCCTAAACCAGTCACTACATGTGCTACTGTATTAATTTCAGGTTTGGTGTTCAAATAACAAAATAATTCATGATGTCAACAGTAACTTTGCTGCTTGAACAACAGTTGTCGTTCTTTGAAACCATATGAAAAGCAATCGAACTGCTGTATATGAGATTTATTTAAGACACTTTTCACTGGCATAGAGAAATTAAGTCGAATCACAGTTTTAGAAATAAACTGGACTGCAATTTTCTTTTCAGCGTATTCATGACAGGGACGTACAGTCAGTGAAACCAGAAACATGTTACTGCTTGAAAAACAAACAAAACACGTCAAAAGATAAAAACAAATGCAGTATTGTCTCACAACAATTAAGTTCTGTAGCCAAGCCTTACATCAGTTGCATGCAAAAATATATTGCAGCAACGAATGTCTACTTAAAGCAACAGTACTGAAATATGATACCAAAAGAACTCTAGAATTTAAATGTTTGTATTTCAGTGGTCGAGATATGTTAATGATCTGAATTGCATAGTAAACCTACATTTGACAGAGATCTATGATAATATTATTTACATGACAGAAAGTGGCCTGTACAGCGATAGTGACCAACAATACAGTAATGATCAGAATATCAACACCTGAGTGTATTTAGCAACTCAACTAGATCCATTAGCGATTCATTTATTCAGTTATAAAAATGACAATTGTTCATAGTTTTGCAGGTAGCAGTATCATGAAGTAAAGTTTTGCCAGGCCGGCATAGAAGGCGGTGTTTTCGTCCTGATGTACTGCCGCTTTGTGACCCAGCTCCCACTTTGAAATCGCTGCCCATTTTGTTGTGGCAGGTCACCTCCGTTGCACTGAGCTGGAGCACTAGATAGTGAGAGAGGCACTATAAGAAACCGCTTGCTTGCTGGCACTTTCTCTCTCTCTTTCACTCTCTGTAGGCTACAGCCACTGTTTCTCTAATAGTTGTCTTTGTCACCCTGGTGTAATTTAGGGAGAGATGTTGTGAAATATTGAGCTGTTAAAATCTTTGTAGATGTGCAATATGTAAATATGTATTTCGTTTGATTTTTCATTGGTTTATTTCTGACTTGGCATTGTGACCAGTTGCCTTCACCAGTGTCTAAGATCCACTTGCTTGCTATATATACTTGCTTGCCGAACTTCCTCATAGCAAATACATTGGGAGGGGATATTGTAAGATATATCAAACTTTCTTAGGCCTTTGTCAGTTCAAAATGAAGACCAAGAAGTCTCAGTGTATTATGAAGATAGTTTCTTCAGCACGCATGTTGTGCACTTATAATTGTTACGGAACTCAGTAAGTCATTTATCACTGGATGCCGAAGAATGAAACACTGCATAATTAATATGTATAGTTATATCACTACAACACTGGCTCTGCCTTGTGCCCATAGCTCCCGAGATGTGTCTGCACCCCCGCGACCCTGAATAGGACAAGCAGGTGCAGAAGATGAATGGACGGACAGACAGATGGACGGACGGACAGACAGATGGACGGACGGACAGATGGATGGACGGACGGACGCAGTACAAAACTGGATTATTTGCTAACCCCAAGAACAACATCAGTACTCTAAGTCTATGAGAAAATCTAATACAAAGAGTAAAGGCACATTTACAGTAAATATTATTTATTATCATTAATTTATAAATGAAACAGATTTCGTCAATTTTTAGCTTTGAGGACTTAAGAGCTCTTATAGTACAGTGACAGTGATTAAGTCTTATCTCACAGACATTCCAGACCTGAATGTTCTTGGATATCAACACTTGTCGACCCACCCATTCTAGCCTATGAATGTATTGCCGTACTTGTTGCTATACTTGCTAGGTGTGTCACTCTGAATTAGAGCTTCTGCTACGTGAATAAGATGATAATGTAAATGTACATACCTCCTGGCTCTAGGCCCTGTGTGAACTATGGCGATGTGTCACACAGAAGTGTGTGTGTCATCTCGCAAATGAGATGGATGTAACTGTGCATGTTTGCCCCGGTTTGATCAATGAAGACATGCCACGGTTTGGCAGAGAGAGCGACAGGTACACTGGGGATTACATTAACCCCACACTATGAGAGGACGTCAGCCCTGACTGATTGCAGCTGCCTCGTTCAAGATGGAGGAAAATAACCAGATCTGTCTAACAGTCCCTAGTGGGCTCAGGGTAACAAGGGATCCTCTGCCATGCTTTTCCAGAACGTACATTCTGATACTGTTGGAATGTAAATCAAACAGATTTAAGAATGAAAAATGTATTTTAGAAAAAAAAATTATCATATCTTGTTCAGAATTATATTCCAATAGAGAATAGCTGAGTGATACATTAAGTTAATTCCACTTTAGTGTACATTATAAATTTCAAAGTATTGTGTTTGTTAACCCATTGTTGATGGGATATTCAGATAAGGTGTTTATGTTGACAATAATCGTGATTATAGTTGGACAGCTGGAATCCCTCCCTGATACGCTTAATTCCTAGATTATACCCCCTTTTCTGCAACAGTGTAAAGGACATTAAATAAGTGAAGAAAACAAGAAATGTTTTGGGTGCATTTCCAGAGCTCTTGTCTGATTGACAAACACAATGGCAGGAAGTGCTGCTTCACACACCAAGCTATTGACTTTGGAATGGCTCGGGGGGGGGCAATACTCATACCCCTATATATATTATTGCAATGACATCTTACTCTATAATTAAGATTATTGCTATACAGTAAAGATTGCAAGGTAGAACACGACTTGGGAAGGGGCCCGTTATCTCAAGGTACTCACACACTAATGCAAACTAGAGTTGCAAATTTTCTGTGACGGTGTCTTTGTGCTCCCAGAGAAAACATGCACACGGAGTGGAGTTTGAGCTGAGGGTGAATTTGAACCCACAACCCTGGAACTGTGCAGTTACATGGCTAAGACACCAACTGGCAGAGTGACAGAACCACAGTCCTTCTCTATGTTTGGTTGCTTCCCTCCAGCCTAACTGTCAACCATCATCCTGTGGGTGGTTTTAACTGGGAGGCCTGGGAAATCCGCCCTATGCGGAATTCATAAGGCACCATGGGCTACTGTGACATATTTACAGTTCAACTTATTATGTGCACTGTACCAAATTCCATTAACATTTTACCTGATTTTCAGGTGTTTAAAAAGGTTGAGACCAACCACAGTATTCAGCCCTGCTATAACGTTAAGGGAGTTTATAATAAGAATTGCATGGACTCTGCCCCCACAATGCCCAGCATATGCAACACCACATCGAAAAAGAGTAATTGTGATGGTTACTGGGTCCTTGGGGTCTCATTCCAAAACTGAAACTCCCCAGGATTAAAATAGAACAATGTCTAGTCCCACGAGATAACTTTCCTTAAACCAGGGGAGAGTCGATCACTCTGTTCAGTGCTTCTTCTGCAAGTAGGTCAGTTTTTGACTGTTATATAAGCATAACATCACTGCTACACTTTGCGCCCCAGGAACACATAATGGAAATCACCTTGATTGACGGTTTTGCCATTATTTATCACTAAATTTCGCAGGCTGCGCAGTCAAAAACCTTACGGAGAATTATTTGCGAAGGTAATATAAGCCACGACCATGGCAACAAATTATTTCATAAACAACATTCAAAATGCTTCTCATGATCATCAACAACAAATTAGTTCTTTAGAAATGGACCTTTTTGATGTAATCTTCCGATTCAAAAGGTTCTTACATAAATTATTAGAATAATATTGTACATTCATTTTAGTTGCTGATTACAGCACTCGACCTCAGCTACATTCATATACCCTATTAGGCATTTAACTGCATGTCATACTGAAATCTTCATTTACCCACTGCTTTTAAATCTCAGTTTTCAACAGTCTGTCACATTGATATAAAAGACATGCATTTTAGATCACTAAAAAGAGTGCCGTTTCACTTTTGAATGTTGCCAGCTATATAAATATTTACAGGATAGTTCAGTAGTCAGAGCCAGTCAGCCCTTCTTCTGAGGGGGGTGGTAACTTACAATAACCAACTCCACCCCCCCTCCTCCGGCAAGCTTGCCTAGGGCACCACATTGGCTTTGATCGGCACTGTCTATAGTCATGATTAAAACGTTCATCCATCCATTGTTATGAGTGCCTATCTAGTGCAGGGTTAGGGTGAGTCTGACGTCTATCCTAAGAAGCAGGGGGGTATGAGAGTGGCAGTCTGTCACAGGGCACAAACTATATGAACCTTAGATACACCAATTCTTCTAGTTCTATTCTTTGGACGGTAAGATGAAAACAGAGCACGCTCAGAAACACCACATGGACACAGTGACAGTATGAAAACTCCTGAAACATACAAGGGATTGGAACTGAATCCACAATCCTACAGGTGGGAGACCATAGTCCTACTTAGTTCATGACGTTTATACATAGCCACATTTCTGTGCTTGGTTGTTTAATTTCTTATCAAAGTGAGTTGTATGAAACCTTACTGAAAAGAAATAATTCAAAATAGTATGTAATAAGACATATCCCATGCAGAGCATACTGCCTGGAATAGGATTCATGCCCCCTGCAATTCTGACCTGGATAAGTGGTTATAAGATGGTTTTATAGATACATATAACAATATAGAGTTTGACAGCTAATACAACTTGGCAAATAAATATAAAATGGCATTATGGTGCTGACAAGCACCAAAGAGCAACAGCTGGATGTAATTGTGGGCTTGATTTTGCGGTGGAAGATGATTTAAAAAAGACAGACTACTAGATTCGAAACGTCTCATGATGTTGACTACATATCAAAGAATGGATAACCAAGGATAACGAAAAACAAAGCTCAGGCAGCATCCCCTCATACCAGGGTTATGGTCTGCAGCCTGCTCTTGGGAGTTCGCGTGGTCTCCCTGTGTTCACGTCTCTCTTCTCCGTCCTACAGTTTCCTCCAAAGTCATGTCATTCTGGTATATTGGCAGCTCTGTGTTGAATTTAATAGTTAATAGTGTATGGATAAACTATATACCAGGTCAGGGCGTTCCCTGACTTCCTCACTATACTAATTATAGACAATTTAAATGGTTTTGACCCATAAATTTAAATACTGTAAAATGATAGGCATTCCACACCCAGAAAACTCACATTAAAAGGATCCCCCAAAAATATCCAAATAAATACAGTAGGATTGTTTCCCATTAAAACAGATATAAAGCTAAATACCACAAGATATTTTAAATTATCAGGGTAAATAATTTATTTTTCTTTTGGGAAATTAATCCCGACTAAATGACACATGCATGGTTTGCTGTTTGAGAGTTAGTCATTTAAGAGCTTCTTAATATACTGAGAGCATCTTTCTCCCTGTGATTTGAGCCATGGAATGTTGTAGTGATGCTAGAAATGGTGCAATCCTGATTCCATTGCCTTCTGAAGTTCTGTAGCCTCCCAGACGGTCAGCAAAACCTACATCTGGAGAGACCACAACTGCCTGGCTTTGTTGCTATCATTTGGCCTGCAAATGTATGAAAAGACTGCTTCAACCACTGAATCTTTCTAAAACAAGGCTTGCCGATCCATTACCAACATTCTGCCGACAGTAATTATTGCCAGTTATCATTAAGCAGTCCACTTACAAAAATTATCACTAAAATATATATTTAAGCTTGTACTGTTTCCCTGAGTCTTTTGAAGTTCAACATCATTATGCACACATAAATCCACTCCAACTTTGCTAGCTCGCAGCGCTGTCTGTGTGTCAGTGGAGGGTGTGATTGTCTATGAGAGGAACAGCCAGTTGTTTAAAATCCTTCTGACGGTTTCAAATTCCCCTTCGCGCTGGGGGAGGAGGCGAGCGACAGGAGAAAAGGAGGGTGTGTATGTGTGTGTGTGCGTGTGTGTGTGTGTTTAGGAGAGAGATCGCAGGCGGCGCGCTTTCCTAGCTGGCTCAGCACAGGCAGCCAGAATGAAAAAGATAGAAGGAAAGGAGAAGGAGGGGTTAGTGCTGCGGGAAGGGGAGGCGGGGGTTTGTTGCTTGAATGGGCGGGGCGAAGCAGCCGTCAATCACGGTGGTTAGCACAGAGGATGGGCGTATCCTAACGGCGGGACGTCCAATGGGAGGCGACGCTCCTTCTGTCGCCATGGTGACGGGGTTGTGCCCGGGGAGGCTGTGATGGGTTGACAGGTGCGTGACAGTCGGAGCTCTCTGCAAGCATGTACGCCAAAGGCAAGAGTAACAACGTACCGTCCGACAGCCAAGCCAGAGAAAAGTAAGTTTTATTTATGGCGCTAATTCGCTATTAAGAAGGTGCATGAGTGCTGAGGCGGGCAGAGGCGTAACTGCGGTGGATGGACGAGGTGCTGATAGCATAACGGCAGCGGTGTGCCGCTGGGCTGCCTTACAAACTTGTTATTGTCAGTTGTCAGTAGTGGGGAAGGACAGGCACATAGAGACAGCTAACTTGACCAGATATGTGCTGAAGCCGAGTGGATTTCGTGATAATGACCAAAAAGAGACGAGGCGCCCTGTGCTATTGTAGGTTTGCAATGAACTGAGGCTGAATTGTTTTGTAGCTGAACTGTAACTGATATTATTTAGAGGTAGCTATAGTTAGCCAGATAGCTGTCGGATGGGTCAGTATCGACTGGCTAACGAGCCGTCAGATCGTCAAATGCCCGGAGCTACATTTAATAACTGGAGATTTAACAGAACAATGTCGTAGTTAATGTATTTGTAAGTTATTGTTAATTTGTGTTTTAAAGGAAGGAGCGTCTCGATGAGAGCTTGAACTTTTCCCTGTTATCATGCAAAGGTGAATCATCTTCTAAAGATAATGTTCTGCTCATCCGCTGCCATCTGACCTTAACTGAACGTTCTGTGGTTAAGAATGAAAGGTTCACGGAATCGGTGGATTAATACACATTCGCGTACATGCACGTTGTATATACAGATAGATGTGTACGCTTTTCGTATTAAACATTTTAGTATAGTTGCCATCCGACTAGCAGTGCAGCAAAGGTTGCACATGTTTTTGTTGATATTGCGATTGGAAACTTTGGTATTATATAGTCACTTTAATAAACAGAACCAATGTATTTGGAGGTGTGGATGTCCTGCTGAGTGACTACCAGCGGTTATTTTCTGGTCCGTCTAAATAATATGCAAGCAAAATGTTAAACCAAAAGCAAGTGCCATAGGACTCGGTGCTCGGAGGGAAAGTTACTTCGGCTTGCCGGTGTCCCTTCAGTTGCCCAGCTCGATCAGCAGCACAAGTTTTCTTTTCATTTCTTTTGTATAACTTGTATTGTGCAGATATCGAGGTTTCTTGATTTCCTATTCTTTGGTTCTGGGTAATCGGACTATACATATGTGTATATGTACTACTTCCTGGCTGTCTGTAACCGATTTTAAATGAATGTTGTTGGCATTGCAGTTACCACAGTCTGCAATTTACAAATTAGCGTTATGAGGAAAGACGCGCAGCAGTTCTGTAATATTGCACTGTTTCATTGATTAATTAATTACTACATGGAAATCGTGCGTTTTTATCATCGTCATTTTTAATTAAATTATAGTGTAAAGCTCATCCTCCTTATCATAGTTCTGAATGATGATTTGCATTTTGATTAGTTGCAGAAGCAATGTGATAATAGTAATATTTTAATGTATAATTGAACTGTGCATTGAACACCAATACATATTTATGTCATACTGAGCAGTTTTTGCACATGGCCTGTAGTAGTGATAGTTCCATCCTATTAGTATTTACGACACTAATCATTGACAGATTTTAGATGTATCGATGGATTTGATTGGCTAGTGGCTGAGAGCTCAGCTTCCGGAAGTGCGGCCGCGTTGGCGGGTGCCGCTCGGACCGTCCACAGGTATATCGCGTAATAAAAGGCAAGCGACGGCGGACACCCTGCCGGCGAGGCTGCGGGGGGGCTACAGTATGGCGGGCTGTGTGGTGGGTGCGCATTTTCTATATGCACTTGTTGCTGTGTATTCCCGTGTTTCGCTCTAGTCCATTCCTTGCTTCTTCTAAGGCAGGTTAGTCTTCACCTAAGAACAAGGTGAAGGGGGGGGGGTCTACATTATCAGTGTTTTGTGATGCTCTGTTAGTCTTCCAGATAGGTGCCGCACCTCCTTCCCTATGGAATATCTCAGTACATTTTAACTTGTTCCAAAAAGCTTCCTTGAATGTTTATTGTTGGAATGGTATTGGTAACCTTGCATCCACTCATCCTCCGTTTTCCCACTAATCCACCGGAGGGTACTGATAAAGTTATGTTTTATTAATATAATACATTTAAGGAGATATTGCAGAGCTACATAATAAACAAATTTATGTTGTTATTACTTTAAATGTTAAGGGGGTGATTAAAATAGTTACACCGTGCAGGCAATATGTGGAAGTATACAGAAGTTTTTTTTTTCCTGCTGTTTCTCCCTCAGTAATTTTTAAACTTGCATTTAGACCGTTATAAGGCGTTTGAGGAGGGTCACTGTGGCTTTGTTGATCAAATGAGACGAATGTTTAACTGCAGGAAGATCGAAAGTGAGAATGCACTGAGGCGCGAATGGGTATTTCTTGGTCGGCTACGCTCATTAGTACTGTAGAGACGTGTGAAACTCCTTCATGTATGCAACACAGCGAGGCTCCAACAGTACAGTTTTTTTTTAAAAAATGCTGCTTCATTAATTTACATGGTAGAGCATTTGACCTCCAGGAAGAGCCCCACGGAGGGCGTCTTGTCTGGTCTGTCTAGCGAGCGTGGCCTCCCACATCGTTCACAGAGGGGGAACCCTCTTTCCAGCACAAAGCTCTTTTGGTTTTATTTGCTTGTTATGTGTAAAGTCATTAAGTATTTTATAGCTGTTTGCTGTCTGAGTTTGTTTGCTTCACATGTAATTATGGTTAGTATTGTTTGCATTGTTCAGATTTATATATTAGACGAATTTTTGGCTACAGCTAACTTCAATGCGTTCTGTGAGTCGTAGACATTTCACTAGAGGTTGATACAGAGACGGTATAGCTGTTAGGTGTCATTGAGAGGAGGTGCATGGTGCCTTGTACTGGTATTGGCTATATGACTAGTTGGACAAAATGCTTAGAATACTCTTAGCTAAGTAGGAAGGAGTTATGGGTACACCATATTGGATTTGTAAGATCGGCAGAGTATTGGTTAAAAACAAAGGTGACCCAAAGGTAGCAGGGGTATATCCTAGGAAGTACTTTACCTGAATTCCTATTATGATGATCTCAGCTTTCTGACTACTGTGTTGCATGCATTAAAATTAGCTCAGCAACTAAGTGTAAATTGATTTAAATGTACTTGCATGGTGAACATACTTGAGAGCTGCCTTTTCCTTTTGTAATCAAAAGTGGAGGAATGGAGGGAGTTCATTGTCATCGTTGTGTCCTCCACAAGTGACGGAAAAACAAAAACAAAAGCACTATTGCAGGAGAGCTGAATCATCGTTTAACGTTAAGCTCTATGTGTGGGATTGACCTTGGGAGTACAGCTCTCAGCAGGCGGACCAACTGGGTAAATCATCGGAGTCATCACTCCCCACTGGGCAGTATGGGGTCATTGGTTTCCGAATACAGCCGCTCCCTGTGACTAACGCAAATGCAAACCCTCCTTTCCTGAGCGGCGTGATGCTGGCCTTGGACTTCAATGACAGAGAGACACAGGACGCTCTGTGACCACACGAGATTCTGGACCTGGTCACCTTTAGGAGGTGGGCATTGGACCGAAGCAGAATGTCCCCAAGGTTACTACAGCCTATTCTTGGGTGAAAGGTCCTAGGCAGGTAACCTGATGGACACAATACATGTTGCTACTTAAGGCAGCTATTCAGCTATTTTCTAATGTGACAATATTATTTATATAACTTATAGATCAGGGTTTTTTTTAGCCTGTGTGTCTGAGTTAAATGCTCCATAGGTCTGACTGGCTTACCTGACCTAGTGTACAACTGGCTTCACAGACAGGCAGCTCTTTATTTTTGGCAAACATGAGTAGCCTTTGAAAACCAACAGCACCCTCTCTGTTGAGTTTAACATTGGAAATCCCACTGGATGGACCCTCTGTATTGTACTCAGCCAGGACAAAAAAATATTGGGTGATATTTTATGTTATATTTCACCACGTTCATGTCCATGATCTGGTTAGAGAGACTTTATTTATTTATTTTTAATAACAGTTGCTGAGATTTTCCCATCTACTCACCCTGCCCATTTTATATTGACTTATGTTGGATATAAAACTTTGACCACATGGGCAGGATTTAGCCCAGAGTTTCCTGCAACCCATTTTGCCTCTGTGTTCCTCTCTGTCTCGCTTGTTCCCGGAGGACCCGTAAGAATAGCTGTAGACGAACCTGCTTGTCATGCCCTGTCAGTGCTCCTTCCCAGACCGGTGCCATCGTCACCATGTCATCGCCTAGTTCACGCCTCATTGGTGTCCGTTTGCCTGTGGCCTTATGAAAGCACAGGAGAATGTCCTTGTGGCCAAAGTTTAAAGTGCGGAAGTCCCTGCTGCCAGGAAAGGGGAGCAGAACAAGTCACCTCAGGTTGGAAGTTTGGAAGGGTAGTACTTTTAACTTTCGAGTTGAACAAAAAGACACACTGGTTCTCTTCCTTTGTTTTCATAGTGTTGCCTTACATGGCTGGTCGCAAGAGAGAAGTTGACCTCCATGCTGCCTGCACTGTACCCAACCTCCCAGGTGCTTGGGGAGTGGAGCCTGAAAGGAGATGTTAGTCAGACCTGGCAGGAACCAGGAGAACTTGCATCCACTGACACCACACAGGCCAAAGGTGGCACGGCTTGCTGGGAACATTTAGTTGCCAGCGGCCGCCACTTTTACAGACAATTATTGGAAGCTGCGTGAAGTAACAGCCGCTTGTTCATTTGGCAGAATCCATCCATCCATCCATTTTCCAAACCGCTTATCCCTAAGGGGTCGCGGTCCGGAGTCTATCCCAGAAGCAATGGGCACGAGGCAGGGAACAACCCAGGATGGGGGGCCAGCCCATCGCAGGGC
>JAODJX010000119.1:26578955-26594610 GCA_026776945.1 Isichthys henryi | reverse complement strand
ACATTGTTAGATTGTAAAAGCCCAGTCGGCAATCGTCATGTTAGTCATTCATCTGCAAACCATTACTCACAACTTGGGGGGGGGCGTTTGGCAAGATTTATTGGTTGTTACTTTAAAGCTGTGTGGCTGTTGAGCAGTGTACTAAGTGGTGGCTGGTGGCAAAAAAATGAGGTGGTAATAAGATAATACTTTTAGCAATATCACAATATTGAATTTTTCCCAAAGAAGAGAGAAGATGTGATTTTAAATAACAATAACATTTTAGTGCAGAGTTATTTGAAAGTTACTTGTTTCATAATTTGATCTCGAAAAGAGGTATAACCTTGACTACCTCAATTGACCAGGTACCTCTGCAGGTTTGTACGTCTAGGTCATGGGGGACCTAGCAGCTATTCCAGGCAGTATAGGTCACAAGGTAGAGGTACATCCTGGATGGGTTGCTAGTCCATCGCAGGGCACATATCGACATACTGCTGGCAAATTACAAACACCGATTAGCCTAATGCATACCTCTGGACTGTGGGTGGGACCAGGAATACCCAGAGGACAGTCCGTCATAACAGGCGGAATATGCGAACTCCGTACATGTACAGAGCAGACGGGGGGTAGAAACCCCCCAGTGCTGCAAGTGAGACGTAACAGTGCTACCCGCTGAGCTGCCCTGCTGCACACATCACCACATGAAACTGTTAGATATCTCACTATCAATGTGGACCATTTCTGCCCAATGCTGTAGTAGAGGTTTGCCCCCAAGCAGTTTAGGTCCATGTAAGGAACAAATATATATGGACTGACATTTTGTAGTGGGTTTCTAATCAGTTTTCTTCTTCCCAGATGGAGTATCAAAGTATGTAGTTAAGTCTCTATATCCGGTTCCATGTCATCTTGCAATCATTTTATAAATATAATTTGATTTATAGATTCTAAATAGGGGCGCCATGGTGGTGCAGTGGTTAGCACTGTCGCCTCACACCTCTGGGACCCGCGTTCGAATCCCCGCCTGGGTCCCCGCCCTAACCCCCCCCGCGACCCAGTAAGGATAAGCGGTTTGGAAAATGGATGGATGGATGGATTCTAAATAACGTCACTTGTGGAAGCTTTTCTGACATGAATTGAACATTAGACAATAAACCTTTGTTGTAGATCACCACGTGTAATATAAGAAGTCATGAATGTATGGTGTTTTTAATTATAATTTTTTTTAAATTCTACCGAACAAAATCTTGCCATGGATTAGTAGAGTTGTATTTAGGTCTGAGCATTTAATCTGACCTTCAGTGTTGTTGAGTCTCCTGGTTTGTGGTTTGGAGCTGCCCGCTGAATGGTCTGAGCTTCAGAGTCTCCGCCCCTGTCTTACTGCCTGCCTAATTATTCCTTTCATTGTGAGAGTTCCTGGCACAGTCTATCAATCATGAAACATTTATCATCTATTCCCCTATCTCTGATGGGTTGTTTATGGTAAGCAGGAGAGCAGAGAGGAACCACAGACCTTTCTCAGATCACACGGCTGTGGAATGTAGTTGACTTTACGGAGCTTGTGGTCTCCTTCCTGCACTGTAACATTGTATTTCACTCTGTTAAATCAACATTTTTTTAGCAAATCACAGTGCTTAGAGACCTTAATGTACATGGGTTTGTTTTTTTTTCCTTCAAAGTTGAGATCGAATTTGTTTGAAATGATGTTATGTTGGGGATCTTGGGGAAATCTTGGGTGGTCTTTTTTGGGGGGGGGGGGTGCTGTGATTTGGTGAATTTTCATCAAATTTAATCGTAAAGATTTCACAATACTGGAATAGCACTGGTTTTGAAAATACTGTCAAAATACCATACACCATGATGGTGTAAAAATTATATACCGCCAAAGCCTAGTTTGTAACAGGTACAGCTAAGCTGATCAAACTCATCTTAAGGCTCAACATTGAGCTGTGCAATATGACAAAATATTTTATCACGCTATTTTTTTTTCATATCAGTCAATATCGATAAGTATCACGATATAATTGAGGTCATCATCTCTTAACTTCAAGGCTCCATTTTTTTAACTTGAAATTCCCTTAGAATTCCTCTTGAAAAGATTCCGAACATGAAAAAATAGAAATGGACCGCAAACTGAAATCTGTTTTTAATAAATAAATCATACAAAAATAAACTCTTTTGTCATAGGCCATAACACTAGACAATGTGAGTAGTATGGTGTGTTGCTGGGTTTTTTCTCTTACTGCCTCGCAGCTCATTCCAGAGGACGGAACCGAGAGGTGGTGCGTGGGGGCGAGGGGGTGTGGGTGGTGTCTTGTATTTCTTCAGATTTGAAGTGGAAACCCTAACTGCTGCCGTCTGTGACTCTAAGTGCTTGCATTTTGTATGTTCTGTTGAGTGGCCACCATTTGATTGGTTGGAATTTGTTTCCATCATGTGTGCTGTCAAATAATGCTCCTTATTGGCGAAGTCCATGGAAGTTTCTGATTTTCTTTGTTTAAATTTTGCATGATGACAAATTGATACATCGTTTATATTGCCTGGCTTCACTGGAGCGTGAAAGCTCCCGAGTGAAGAATTTTAGCTGTTTGTTCAAATTAGCTCACAGTTTAGAGAAGCCAGTCAAAGTGTTCTGTAAATCCGTCAGTCACAGTGGCGTGAAGGTTAGTGAGTATCAAACAGTGCCGTCTTAGCCACTGGCCTTACCTCATCATGGAGAATCCCGAGCATCTTTGGTTCTACATGCAAGACACATTTCTGCCCAGAAGGGTTAGCAGCAAACTGAATTGTTGAAAGTGAAATTGTGACACTTTAGTGTCATTTTTGTCTTTATGCAATCTAGCCTCCTTTATATGGCTGTCTGCTCCTTAAATCGATGCTGAGGATGTAATCGTTACAGATGGTTGTTTTGGTGTCTGAGATATGACAGCTTTGGTTTACGCAGTCATCCCACACTTTGGAACAGATACCGAAGAGTTTCTATTTATTTATTTATTATTGAGAACATCTAGCTCATGTAAAGCACTTTGTTTTTTTTCATTTGTTTTGTTTGATAGAAGAATTGATTATTCAGTAAAGCATATGTGTATATAACAGATGACACTACTGCCACATTGTTTTCTGAATAATATTCTGCAATGGAAGATTTAAACTTCTATTTCTAACTTCAGTCTGCAGGTATTTTTAGCTTGATGAAGTACTTTGGTGTTACTCATATTTGTTATGTTAAAGTCTGTTATGTTGTTGCTATAAAGTCACGAGGAAAGTTTGGTTGTACATTTTGCTGATTGACCTAAAATGTGTATTTTCATTTAAAACAGTGTTGATCAGTTATTTATCTACTGGCTTTAGCAAATGACGTTTTGGGCTTTGGAATTTTTTAAAACAAAATTCAAAATTTCAGGGATATTAGTTGATTGGATAATAAAATGGATACAGAGATTCAGCATTATATGAAGGTAATGTGTGTAAGGTTGGCTACAGTATTGTGCAAAAGTCTTAGGCAGTCCAAGAAAATGCTGTTTTATAAAAGTTTTTTACCAACATGAAAATCAATGATAATATGTTTGTCAAAGTGCCACTTAAAAGCCTCTGCTAATATCACCCTAGTATTTGCAGTAGCACTCCAGTACACACAGTAATTTTTTTATTCGTCCACTAGCACACGACTTTCAGCTAATCAATGGTTCCTTGAGGCATTTAACTAATAAATTTAATTAATTAATTGAGTTGGTGTTGAAATGTAATGAATAAATGGAATGACTGGCTTGTTCCTGAGGAACCTTGGGAACCGAAGCAGTGTTCTTGGGAACTGAAGCAATGCTCTTGGGAACCAATGTTTCTAGTAGTCAACAAGATGTTAATGACTTTTTGGAGAGTCTAAGAAATGGCTGCTAATTTTCATTCTCTTTCTGTTAATTTGCATTTATTCTAATTCTAATTCAAGCAAATATGCACTTATTACCCAAATAAATAGCTTTAAATTTTTTCTTTGTCTGCCTAGACTATTGCATAATATTGTATTTCTAATTACGTGTGATTACACAGAATGTTCTCCCGGTGGTTCCGTCTTTCAGTATTGGTATTGGTGGTTGCAGCAATCAGAATTTAGGTGAATAAAATTTCAATGTTAAAGTTTAATTGTACATCAGTTAGTTTCGACCAAGAAATCTGATTGGACAAGAGGCATTCTTTGAGTACTGTTATCTAGTACACTCCACGAGTTTTTGTCATAGTAACATTAAAAAACCACGAGAAACGTTTTCAAATATATATAACGAGAAATTAACTATGTTTTTATAGCTTTGTAAGGAGAATTAAAAGAACAATAGTCACTGACTCAAGTCTCAATGCTGTCCTGATCACCCACCTATTTGCAAATAACACTATTCATATGATACCGATACAATAATCCTGCAGTAGTTACTGGGTCAAGAGAACACATGAAAAGTCCCTTAAACAAGAGCACATGTCTGGGTTTTGTTTATAGCGATTGAGATGCTGCAACCTTATATTTTGTGATGTGAGTTTTCACTGAGGAAATACAATAAAAGTGCATCTGTATAATTCATGAATAACTGTGAATTCGGATAAGCAGTGACTTTGTAAATTACAATTTTTTTTTCATTTTGATCGCTACTCTAAAAATTTATCTTTATAAATATCTGCAAACTGTTGGTAACTAGGTTATTCTTTTAACATTTTATACTACCCTTGTGAGACTTTTTTGCAAGTAAAAGACTTCAAAGCAATCATTTTATTTAACTTACTATGTTTCTCAAAATACACATAGTAAAATAGCTTAAAATAATATTGATTGTATTATATGAGGTATTTTAAATTAAATATTATCTTTTACACTAAAAACACCTGTATAATTAACATAAATGATGTAACTTACGTGTTCCCTGTTTGTTTAGAAACAGAAGGAACAAAAGCTGTGACGTCAAAATTAAAAAATAACGATAGAGCAGGGGTGCGTTTCCCTAAAGCATAGTAGCTCATTATGTTAGCAACTTACACATTTGGAACCATGCAACTGAATGGTTTCAGCTATCTAAATTGCTAACGGGACCTTTTGGGAAATGTGCCCCAGTTCAGCAGAATATATTTTGCAAATTATTCCATGAGCGAGTGAGCTGTGTTGCGTTGGAATGTTTTTGTTGGCTGGTGGGAACTATTTCTTTTTTCAGAGGCCCGTAAATGTTTAAATAAATAATCAAGCAGCAGTTAGTATTGTCTCTTGTGACTTATCACTGTTAACTTAGAAATGCTACTTGATGAACTGTTGTATAAAAGCAACATAAGATAGGCCTGCAGCCTGGCGCCTATGACCAAATCACAGTTGTGCTATATTTGATTATATGTATTATATATGATTTGTTATTGCGTAAATATAAAACAAGGCAACCTTGGAAATGTTTTTTTTTTTTTTTTATAAAAATAAGTTACATTCTTGCATCAGAATTATTTTTAGTTTCATGGTGTGATGGGTGATATTACATTAATTTATCGTAACCAGTTGCATCTGTATCCGCGAAAAGCATTGCTGGGTTATCGCGAGAATCGCAATACAGCACTACGGTTACGTTTACTGTAATTTAGCCAATGCTTTTGTCCAAAGCAACTTATGACTGAAGCAAATAGCACATAACACAAGTGCATACTGCTGAGTAGTTGACTAGCATAAGTTCGGCTATGCAGTGCTTCCGGTGAATACTGAGTTACAAGTGCAGTACTTAATACTATTATTATGACGAGAGAATAAACCGGAAAACACCTGTCATGTGAGGCCTGCGTGTTTGGAGTTTGGAGGCTGCAACAGTACTGCAGCAAGAACACAGTTTCAGTGTGCATAACATATCAGTGCTGTCTGTATATCATACCTCTTTGTCACTTATCTGTCTCGGTGGATCTCAACTCTGTGGATCTCTAAAAGTTTAATTGATCTTATCTAACTAGTTAGATAACTTGATTAAAAAGCCAACTATATATTACTGCTAAAAATGTTGCTTTCATGTCATGCGGTAAACACGTGGTCTGTAGATGAGTCGGCTACACTGTCAAATACATAGCGTGTGCAGCAAAAAATTAGTTTCCAAAACAGTTCATACAACACAACCAATTATATTTATCTATTATCATTTATTTGAATTTGTTGTAAACTGGCTTCAGGGGCATGTATCATGATGCAAGCTTTCTTGCTTAGCTAGATAACTTGTCGGATTTTTTGTGCTTCAGTTAAAATGGACTTTATATCTTTGTTCACTCAAATGTAGCCCAGAAATCCTTGAATCCAACAAGTTGTCTAAGCAACCAGCAAATCTCACTTTGTGATGCAGACCCCAGAAGTTATTGAACAAAATGATTAATATTCATTTGCATATGAAACGTTAGTATTAAAAAATGAAAAAGCAGTTAGTTTCTTTTATATCTACAATAATTTACCTACCGTTAGTTATTATTACAGTGCCACAAGCGACGATTCTTGTAAGGATAGAATTGCCGTTGAAATGGCTAACTAGCATTACTACATACATTCCCATTTGATCGGTTTGTAAACAAACAAAAAAATCAGGATGTATATTGTGGATCGTGATTCCAATAAAAAATTTGATATTTTGGGTATATTTCCCACCTCATATTACATAGCATCTACTGTTTGATAATGGGCACTAATAATTAGGCATTGATTTTACGAGGCAGGGAGAATTTATTGGTTTGCACATTTGCCTTGACACAAACGGATATAAGACCCGTTATTTACATTGTAGGATATTTAACCAGTGACAGAGAAATGGAGTGTTATTTTAACTGCCACAGAGACGTTGTGATCTCACAAGCATCCATATCGAGACTTTTAATGGGTTTCGTGTTTCATCGGTGCAGCGTTTTAGCAGAGATAGGTAGCCTACATTCCAGGGGTTTCCATGCGGGATTTATGGTGATTATGTGGAATGAGAGCAATGCAGGGCTTCTGCCACTTAGCACATGCAAGTTTCCAGACCTTGACTATTAATTAATACCCCTCATCCCCTGACACACAAACACTTGCGCGGGCACACCTAGCCACACAGTCGGGCACACGCACTTAGTCACTTCCACTCCCTCAGCCCCACCCCCACACACCGGCACATTGAACCACCCACCCCCACGTACGCATACCCACACACCCGGTCACCCACGCACACCAGCGCACACGCCCAGCCTCCCACAAGCCCTTTCATCTCAGGCACAGTTCCAGTTATTTTCTTCATATTTCATGGCTGTTCTTTTTTCCTCCAAGCTTTTTCTCCTCCATTTCACTGTCTTTTGCGCCTCTGTTCTTTGTTTCACCCCATAACCTGACACGGGTTGCATGTTACCTGCAACATTTACCAACCAGAGGAGAGACAAAATGTTCTTTTAAATACCAACGCATAGTGTGTTCTCTGCTTGTAATGATTTTCTTTTAGAAAACTAAAACCTTTCAGACGGTAATTGTTCTTCAGATCATCATATATGAGTATCTGCTGATGCAATATTTTATATTTTTGCAAGACAACCAGCAGTACAGATGTCACATGCATCAAAATCAGTAAGAATAGCGTGGATCTGCGTGCTTGTCTATTACCCAGGTGTTACATGCCAGGGGACCTGAGTAAAATGCTGCACTGTGCAGTAAAAGCTGAAGCCGCCCCAGTGCGCAGAAAAGCTGGGGCAGCGACATCGGACAAATGGCCCAATTCCAAATATTGGCGTAAAACCGGTTATTGTCACAGCCACGAGGCAATTTAGTAAGTGGTCACGTGTGAGAAATATAGTGACAAAAGGGTGTAACACACCTTTGTCACAGATGTCCCCAGCATCACCAGAAACCTACATTCTCTAACAGTGAGACGGGCCGCTCATCTCATGCAGCCAATTAAATGATCCTCTTCTGTGCCATTTTTTTTTTTTGCCGTGTTGCTGTATCGAGGAAGTTTTTCTCATCTTTTGAAAGTATCCTCCAGCGTTTCCTGTTCCAGTGCCTCAGCTTGCCCGATCTGCGTTAACTAGCTATATTCCGCTGAATGCTTTCCCTTCCGGTGTCTTATCG
The DNA here is from genome assembly GCA_026776945.1 of Isichthys henryi. Lineage (NCBI taxonomy): Eukaryota > Metazoa > Chordata > Actinopteri > Osteoglossiformes > Mormyridae > Isichthys > Isichthys henryi. The sequence goes on along the minus strand of JAODJX010000119.1, from coordinate 26,586,557 downwards.
AATTAGACGTACTGAAAGCAGCCCTGCCGCCACTTCCTCACAGAACACCAGCACTGCAGGTCTTCTTGCTGGCTGTTGGACGGTTTCCATATAACATTTTAAATATTTCCACGCTGCAGTCATTTAGCAAAATTTTAATGCTAACTTTTTTTTGAAGTATCACAAATGGTGATATCCATTTACATGACATATATACAACGGCACGAACAGATAAATAGGGGGAAATTAGCCTAAAACAAATGTATATTCAAATGGATTGGAATTTATTTCTGTTTAGTGTAGTGTAGTCAATTAAAATTTCCCTCTATTTGCATTAAAGCCAAACAAATAACAACTTCAAGGCATATTCACCTAGAAATGTTTTGCGAGCCTCTGAAATACATTCAGGCTTCAAAACTGATGTAGCGTGTTAATTTATGTAGATGTAAAAGACCAAATATAGATTTTTTTTAATGCACTAAAGTGTAATGAATAGTCAGGTTTAAGTGTAGATTAAAAAATGCTTACTGATGTATATTAATTTCTTATCTTTTGAAAATTGATGCAGATTTTTAAATGTATATTTATTTGTCAGCATGTACATTAAACAGGCAAGACTGGTTGTGTTTAGTGATGCATGTACATCTTTTCTTTCAAGATCACTGAGCTGAAAATATTTGTTTTTTCATGTATGCCGAGTTCATCTCTCTACTGCTGCTGTTAACTTTTTTTTTTTAACAACTTTACAGTTTTATCCCTGAATGAGCATTGAACCTAAGAACCTGGTCTCTTTGCATTTGTATATTATGTAAGGGTTTTGCAAAAGACAGACATGACTTTTAGCTGTGTTACATAATACTGAAACTGCAGTACAAATTTAAATACACCTGCTTGAAGCCATAAGTAGTCCTGTCTATACTTTAAAATACAAACACTTGTCTATTAATGGGAGTGATGCCAGGCCTGTGCACTCATGAGTCAAAATTTGGGCAAGCGTGTGATTTATGCATGTGTGGTTTCCACTGTAAAGCAATATGAGGGTGTTGGCGATTTTTCACCAAATGCAAGGTAATTCTCAAGGAGCATGGCTGCCGTAGCATAGCTCAAAAGCATGGCTGATGGAGCAGTCCCTCAGAAACCCTAAGCACACATTAAAGCTGTTCAAGACCTGTCTGGCGGAGAAGAAAGTGAAAGAAAACTAAAAGTAATGAGTTGGGCCTAATCTTCAGACCTCAGTACCATAAAACATCTGGGAAGAATTGGACAGGCACTGCCATGGAACCCACAAACACTCATCCTTGGGAATGACTGCATCAGAGCAGAGAACACATGTTGTGTGGTTTCCTGCTATAACTCGTTAAGTAGATGCCTCGTGTTGGTGAAGCTGTTCGAAGTAAATGGTGGCTATTTTGAGGAGTTCAAGATTTACAGACAATTTTCAATGTTCTTGAACGTTGCTTTGGTACTCCTAATGTTTTGTGTATTAACAGAGGCAATTACTGGTTGGAATTAACTGCTTTTCTCACTTTCAAGTTTTTACTGAAAAATATACAATTTAAGACATGGTACAGTATATTGGTTTTTAATTCAGTCTTTGTATGAGACCTGTACTTTCAGCCGAATAAAAAGTGCACGGACACACACACGAACAAAGGAAAGGCAACAGACTTATTCAGACTTGAACCTGGTCTCTGCATTGCAAGTATTTTCATTTTATAATTCTAAGAAGACACAGTAATATCATTTGTAGACATTTCACACCCATTAATAACTTGAAAACAACACCAGATTTCCTGTTTATTGGATTTATCCATGAACTCTTATATTCCCCATACCTGTGCATGTCTCTGAGGGGTTTTAAAAGTGGCTGTCTTCATCAAACAGGTCTTTCTTGCAGGCCTATTTATAAGGTCACAAGATCAATGGGAAAGCAAAACATACCATAATAATTCAAGCACCTAATCGCAATGTGCAGAATCTTGATTTGTTTGTGCTGAGGGTGAGATCAAACAAGAAAATGTAACCACAGCTGACTGAAGAATGAACCACCTACACTATCAGGTAATTACTGGTTGGGATTAAGCTCGCATTGCAGTGTTTTGAATATTGAGAGCATACTTAGTGTCTCACTGTCTTTAAACACAGATCTATACTGGAGTGCTTCCAGCAGAGTTTTTCAGTGGTAGAAGTATTTCGCAATGAATGGTACCGCTGAGTTAATTGCTACCTGTGTGGGTGTGGGCAGAATATAGAATACTGAGCGTGGCAGCTCAGACAATGGAAGAACTGTAGATGGATCCTTTTGAGGTTGTTACTGTTAACTATTGACTTAGATGTACGGAGGTGTGTAGAAGATGCTTGTCCTGAAGGACCGGTTTGTGGAAGGATGTCGTCTTCTTCGGCTGTCGCTTACATTTCGATCAGGATCAAAGCAGAGCGGTGGCAGATCAGTGTGTTTGGCCTATGATTCTCAGAACTAATCATCACACCAAGTCTTTACTCTGTGGCATTGATTCATTGCACACGGGCATGGAATTTAGATGCAGAGCTACCTGTGTCGGAAAATTAACAGGGGCAAAAGGCAAACATGCCCTTAAAATTCGTTATCGAGGGGCAAAAATTACCCCAAAGATTTTAAAAAAAAGGTACATATATTTATTTACCAGTTATGAACAGGATCCTTTGAGAACAATCAGTTTTATTTGTATTTATTTAGTTTCCATTTCCGTCTGTAACACACACTTATACAAACAGTGCTGTTGTTCACACTATGTATGTACTTTATGTAACTACGTACTACTACAGTATGTAATGCTGTTGTGATACCTGGCAGAGACTAATATTACTTTTTTAATAAAGGTGTTTATGCAAAAACAAATAATCTGACCTCTGTTAAGGGTGGGGGGTCTCACTACCCCATCTGTTCCTTCCGGATTCAGTTCATGTACAGTGTAGGTGTGTGCGTGCGTTTGTTGCGGCCCGATTTGGACCAGAAGCCCAATTTACGGCAGTCCCCAGTATATGGCGACGAGTGTACGAGAATGCGTCCATGCTAAAAGTGCAATATCGTAATAAAACTAATTAATAACTAATCAATCATCATTGTAATTACTGTGTATAATATTTAATAAAAAAAATGTAAAAACGACTTTATACAATTTAACACTATCGATCCGCAAAGGGGAAATTCAGGTGTTAGAGCAGCAAAAATAATCAGCACACATTAACAACAAATAATAAACAATATCATACAGTAAATGAAAATAGTGCAGGGGTGTAGCTGGGTGCAGGGGGCATTCAACCTACCCCAAACAGCTAAAGGTTTGAAAAATACAACACAGTAAGAGTGTACGGTGTATTCTACGAAGCAGGATTACTCACTTAGCTGGGATGACCTAAGCTAGAAGGCATGATTGTCCAACAGGAGTTCTCTTTACCTAAGCTCTTATTGGACAAGCATTCTTTCCTGTTTAAGTTAACCCAGCTAACTGAGAAATCCTGCTGGGTGATTAGTCTTTGTCTAAAGACTGCAAACAGCTTAGCTTGGAGCATTTGACAGTCAGGACCTCAGGAATGGGTTGAGTGATTTGCTGCCTCTTAGTTTTAAACCACGCATTCGATGTTTTTTCATGGTAGTACCACATGGGCAGATCACCTTCTTCCTCTTCCACATCTGCAAGAGAGGACTGTTTAGCAAACGGAAGACTTTCTTGGTTTGATGGAGGCAAAGTATAGGCTGCTGGAATCGATGGACTGAGCGTAATTTATGGAATAGTGGTCAACAGCAGTAACACTTCAATCAGGTGGACAGATCATGGTAGAAAACAGTGTAAAACAGAGTATCCTTAAAAAGGCAGATATCAACAAAATGTGGCATTGGTTACATCTTGGCACGGGGGTCCAAATAGAGGCCACCTCTCTGTAATGAACCTAAATCAAGCAAATCACATGTCTGACACAGAGCATTCAAGCTGTTTCCCATTAACTACAAACATTACTGAATTTAGTGTGCAGTCATTTGTGAGCACATATCCTGTTCTTCATTATAGGGGCCTGGGTCTCATTCTTACTCTGTGGGTCTGATCAAAGAGCCGGACGCATTGTGTCCCCCTAGTAAATTCTTCCTGCACTCCACCCTCTGCGTTTGTAACAAGGATTACATGCCTCAGGATTGACACATTCGTCTCTTAACATGAAGTATAATATTAAATACCTCTTTCAAACTTCCTTTAATGACAAATGTAGTAATGTTGTATACATTTGTCTTTGTTGGGCGATAGTCTCATACTTACATACTATGTTGCACTGTAATGCAGACAGCTGCAGTTTATCGTTTCAGTCCCAAACCAGAAGTCTGAACAGAGCAATGCAGGGTTTTGACTTTTATGTTTCATTACATGATAAATACCAGAGTGCAAATTTGGACCGGTGGATCACTCTTCTTTTATGCAATGATGGTTCTCCTTTTCTTTCATCCTATTCATTTATAATGTGTATTAAAAAATAAAGTTGTGTTCTGAGTAGGCATTCACCTTCTCAGAATCAGTGTGTTGCTATTTTAAAGGTCAGGGTGAAGGATTTTTGTAGATTAAATGATGACCCCGCTGTTAAAAGCATAAAATAAATAAAATAAAATAAAATAAAAAACTGTGTTTTTCTTTGCACCGTGAATGTGGTAATATGAAGGTCCCGGAGGTGGTGTTTATGCCCTACAGCTCTCAGGCCTTGCTGGGGGGAGGTCAAGGTTTGACATCCAAGTGTCTACCTGCCCTACAGGTGGAGATGTATAAGTGTCGAAGTGAGCAAAGTATTTGGGGAGCTTGTGGGGTAGATGAGGGGATGCAGCCATTACAGCCGCCATAATGTATCACCTGTTTGGAAATGTGGAAGACGGCACTAGCACTGTTCTGGAAGTCTCCTTTCTCTGAGGAAAAACGATCCTTTAGCCTAGATGCCAGTCTGTGTTTCATTTACACATGAAGCACCAGGTGAGAACTTACCATTCAATGAAGTCCTTCAGTCGAGGCTGCACTGAAACTTGTGGTGCTCATTTAAGACACAGTAAAGTGACTTTGTAGCCTGGTCTTTGTAGGTGGTCTTGACTGGAAACAGTCACTGTGTAAACAACAGCTGTGTGTCCGAGTGCTCTGTCAGGATGGGATGCCCTGTTGGTGCTTTGCATCAGAACTGATGCATATCACCTTTTTACTAAGGATGCACCAATCAATTGACTAGTGACTGATGATAGGCGATTTTCACCCTGATGGATGTTGACCATCAATCAACCAATCAATCTAAATATGGCCAACATAATGAGCCAATAAAGTAGTTTACCCACTAAAATAACGTTTTTCCTCTGTTTTCATTCATAATCGTGCCCCCCGCCCGATTCATTAAAGAAGTTTAAAAAATGTTTAGTCTGCTAATTATTATTAAACTATGAAAATCTGAATCGGCCAGGATCTGTATCGGCAGGTCATACTTAAAAAAATTGGGAATCTGTATCGGCCAGAGAAAATGCAATTAGTGCATCGCTGCTTTGTGCAAAAATTGACCTCTAGACGTACAAGCATTTTTTAAGAGAGTATCATGCAAATTTTGTCAATCTATCTTGGGGCTTTCATTTAACCGAAGGCATTCATGTAGCTAGTGCTACCTAACCCTTACCTTGGAAAAATGTAATTAAAAGAAAAAAATGTTTCTTTAAATGTAGACCACAGTCCACAGTAATGTCTTTGTAGTATATGATTTCAACACAAAACTATAATCACCTTTGTTGAATATATTAGCACTCAAACTCTGAAGTAGAATTTCCCACCAAGAGCTCATGTTGACCCTCCAGTACACGAACTTGAGCAGAAAGTGCTGTTCATTCCTCACGTGGACTGTATTATACTGCTCCTGAGTTAAGGCTACAGATCCAGCCCTTAGATATTCTTCTGATTAATCTTTTATTGTACCCGCTCACTTCTAGCTTGTACTGTTTCTTAGGGGAAAACAGGGAGCGAGAGAGAGAGAGCGAGTGAGTGAGAAAGTGAGGGTGAGAAAGAAAGGAAAATTCTGCTGCATATTTCTTTTCTCATCGACGTGTGCAGATGTCCTAGTTCTTGGCTGAAGAAGCTGCCGGCAGCTCGCCTGGCATAGTGGCCTGAGATGCTGCGGTTTATCCAACTAAAAAGGAACCTGTCTGATTTTTTTTTTTTCTGACCTGTCACTTCTGCTCTCGCCATCCTCGCCATTAAGGAAGGCTTCCTTTAGGCCAGATTCCGAAAGATTAGGCATTTAGCTCTCAGCAGCTGGATTTTGAAGCTTCTCATTAGGGTCTGAATATATGGAGTGTATTCTGTTCGTTTCTTTATAGTTATTAAAGACATTACTTTTTAGTGCATTTTTAAAAAGTCAATACACAAGCACAGCCCTTAGGCATGTTCCACAGACCCAAGCAAGCAGTTCAAAGTAGCGCCTCGGTTTGCACTGGGAGGTAAATGGCAGGCCCTCTCGGCTGTGTGTACACGGCCGCCGATCTGGGTTCATTTGCGTCGCTAGATTGCCTCATTACCATCGGCCTGAACATTAGCAGGATACTGACTGTCTTAGGGCATGCTCAGCAGTTAGCACTACATTACGCTATTTATATGTTATTTATAAATTGCAAATGCATATTTAAGAAACTTCTTTTTCGTCCGAGATTTATTGCTAATCTGGTTATCTCTTCGACGTGCATCAGTCAGATTAGGGACACGTTAGATTGTTTAGCAAATAAAATGTGTGTTTTTAGGGTTCAAATGCCTTTGTTGCGTTCATCTGTAATAAACACCTGCAGGATGAGCAGTTTCGAAAGGCTTTCCTAACTCAGCTTTTCCTAAATAGTCTTCCTGAATATACTTTACATCTAACTCTTATATAATGGATGGATAAATACATTATTTTCCCTCTTGTTTAGAACAAAGAACAAATGCTTGAACTGTGAGCTAAATGATTCAGTAATAAATATATAACAATAGCTATTATTGTTGTTATTGCTGATATATTTATAGCAGAAATATTAATAACAATAACAGTAATAATAATTATTATTATTATAAGTTGAACTGCTGGTTATGCACGTGGCACTCGCTCCACGTTTGCATGGATTTCCTCTGTGTACTTTAATAAATACAAGCAGCGAGGTGAATTGGTGTAACTTAATTGCCCATAATGTGTGATGGCGTGTGACTGTCTGTGCCCAGTGATGGACTGGCATCCGGCCCACGGCGTCTCCGACCTTGTGCCCTGTGCTTCCCGGGTTAGGCTCGCGGATCACCGGCACCTTGTACCACATAAGTAGTCCTGGAAGATGGATAGGTAGTAATAATAATAATAAAAAAACAACTCTGACACTGGTGTAAGCAAGCATGTGAAGTGAGAACATAGAGCCTTGTCATTAGTCTGGTTGTGTGGTTTTTTTGGGTATCTTTCTCCATTGTAGTATGTTGGGCCCATATTAAAAGTTCAGTTATACTTCAGCTATAAGCATCTTCAGTTCCAAGTTGTACATACGGTTTCATTAAATTCTATCATTTTTGGTAATGATGTTTAACATTGTTGAGCAGAGATTACTTGCTTAGCATTATGATAAGCGAC
>JAODJX010000119.1:26558782-26578592 GCA_026776945.1 Isichthys henryi | reverse complement strand
AACCCAGTAGGATAAGCGGTTTGGAAAATGGATGGATGGATGGATGGATGGATATCACCATCTCCAGCTTGCAGTGTGTATAATATTTGTTTCAGAATGTATCGTTTAATGTAAAATTTGAGTTCTGCATGTAGCTGATATCCATTGCCATCTGTGTATGTGCTTTGTGTCTTATGTACATTATTGCTGATAGTAACACCTGCTCCTTTCCCCCCTCCCTGCCCTGCCCCGCCCCACAGATTAGCCCTCTATGTGTACGAATACCTACTGCATGTAGGAGCCCAGAAGTCTGCACAGACCTTCCTGTCGGAGGTAAGCCAGCGGGCTTTATTTAAGGCCGTTATCGATGAGCCCTGGGGAGGGAACACTCAGCCAGCCCCCGCTATAAGGGAGCTTGCTAATTTAATCACACCTGATAATGCTGAGCAAGCAGCACACATTAGCTGTTTAGTGTCCTTTTAATGGGATTGGATGAGAGTTAGTGCAGCGGATCCAAATAGCTGAAGTGTTTCAGCGAAATTTCGTTCCAGATAGTTCAGCCCTGATGGATATCTGCTTTCCACACTTGTCCTAATTTCTGCTTCATTATTTTATTAATCTTAATGATGTTAAAATATGACAAATGATCTTTGAACATCAGTCATACCGTTATAAAAAAATCCCTGTTTTTACACATTCTTACATACCTGGAATCTCTTTCTGTAAAACTTAGTACTAACAGCAAAGATCAAAACACCTTCTCTTTATAAGTGGAAATTGTTTTGGCTTGTGGTGTGTGACAGATAAGTCGTCATCATTGAAGTTATTCAATGGCAGTTCAATAGCAATTATTAAAACGCGATTGCCAAATGTCTTTTCCTAATGTATTAATTATGTTTTTCCTGCAGTACAGACATAGTGGTTAACTTTTATGCTTAATGGACAGAGATGTTGACTGCACACCACTGGCTGCCCCCACCCTCACCCCACCTATCTCCGTTGAAACGGAAGGAACTGACGTCAGTCCTATCAGGCCACAGGGCCTGGCGGTTTGCAGCGCAGGGTTGAATTACAAAGGTTTTTCGTTCCTGGGAACTTGAACATTAGCAGTATGTGAATGGATTTATGAGTGATACTGCAACAAGTTGACACAACCGGTTCAGAGGGACACAGAAACACATTTAGAAATAATCTATGTCAAGACCCATTCTTCATCATGCTTGTTATTGGTGTCATTCCGAACTTACAAGATCAGAGAGAGGGAGAGAGATTGTAGCTCTACTACCCCATCTATATTACAGGATGTGTCCCAGAATGCAATGCGAAACAGCAGTTGTTTGTCCATTTTATACAAAGTGTTACATTAAGTGTTACTTCAATTCAACAATAGATGATATATGAAAGTCAAGTAGTCCTATGTGTACAATGACTGAATTTTCCCTTCAGCCTTTCTGGGGTGGATAATAAGAAACTTGAATCTTCCAGCCTTCATATTCATCATGCATTATATTCATGTGGTTCACGTGTTTTCCACAACAATCGCAGTAACTTCAACCTAAGACGTTCTGACATTGTCTTCTAATTCGTTTGATGAAGGAAAGATGGCGAATGCTTAGAAACACGCAATCCTATTGCCCACTTCCCTCTCGTTAGCTTTGACCGTGCTTATGGCCGCACAGGCCAAACAGGAAGTGATGCGGATGCCACATGCGTTCCACAGCGGCTTCGGCACCGCCATTCCCGAAACAATGCTTGTTTTGATCCGGGCAGAGAACGACACGCCCATGTTATTTACAGCAGTGGCACTCACTTATTGAGAAGAGCCAGGATCGAATGTACACAGAGCATTTTTCTGTGCCTTTTTTTCTTTCTTCGCTGTTTTCTTTTTCCTTGTGGGGGACTGATCTCACCGTTTGGTTATGACTCATGTTTCTAAAACAGTCACCAAAGGACAGAGACATGAGATTCCCAAAATTAACAAAAAAACGCAAACAACAGCGATGGCGGCCGGTGTGGTCAGTTTGTAGGCTGTGTTTGCACAGTGCCTGTGTTTGCACAGTGCTATCACCTTACAGGAAGGGGCTCATACTGCACCAAGGTCACAGTGCAAAACAATAGACAAGGCTGTAAGCGCCAAGCACACAATGGATAGCCAATGCTCTCACAATACATCTGACATCTGGCTTAGGCTGAAAGGAAAATTTATTCAGGTATAATGAAGCCCACTTGACATTATTTCAAGAACTCAGTGCCAGAAGGTATAAGTTAATCAATTAACTGAATAATATTGAAATTAGTTCAATTTTTTTTTCAGTCTTTTAATAATGGTGGTAGGTCATACAGTAAGTGAGCTGTGGTGGTAGCCTTCTTAAATATAATCATTGCTGTCACTGCGTGATGTGAAAGTGAACAGGTGACTAATTTGTGGTTAATGTCGCGCAATATACACAGAAGATGGGCAGGTCACTGAATAAATCAATGTAGTTAAAGGAACAAGAGGGTTTGATAGGCTTCTGGAGAACTTCCAGCCTGTTACAGTCGGGCTTCGTCCAGAGCCGTTTTGATTACTTTTTTAATTAAGTCTTATTAAATACTATTGATCTGACCTTATTTACTTTTTATTCCCCTTGAATGAATATAGAAGTGATAATTGCAGCATAAATGAGGACAGTGTATAAACAGGGCTGGTACAGTGGCATAAGGCCAAGTTACGGCGCCCGATGTTGACATAGCAGCCTTTGACCAAAGCAGCTCTCACTCATGTCTACTCGCTCCGTCTTTTCATCTTCGTCTTTTCTTTGATTCGGCTCTCTCATACTCCATGTCCAATCGGTGAGCGTGACACCCCAGGGGCTGTCCTCTTAACAACCTGATTGTTTTTTCACCCAAGATACGATGGGAGAAGAACATCACGCTGGGAGAACCTCCGGGGTTCCTGCACTCCTGGTGGTGGTGAGTGTCTCCTTCTCTGGTCCTTTCTATGCTTATAACATGTTTTGGTATCTCTGAACGTTTCTGCGTCCCTGTCTAGGAAACTGAGGGAACGCAAGGAACGGACGAGACTGCCGACACCTGTAAAAATGACTATATCTTGATGATGTTTAACTTGATTAACCTTAGGATCATTAATTCAGTGTTGATGTTAGTGAGCTGGCGTGTTTCTACCAGCGGTTGGTCACGTGTGGCCTGTGTGTTGCAGTGTGTTCTGGGATCTGTACTGTGCGGCACCTGAGAGGAGAGAGACGTGCGAGCACTCCAGCGAGGCCAAGGCCTTTCACGACTATGTAAGTACTGTCTACCCTACACGAGCCTGACCTCACCGTGGGCTGCAATTCCTAGAATCACCGCTCTATCTGCTGTACCAGTTTGTGTTCTGTGTTTTCCACAATAAAGTTTGATGTTTTCGTTTCCTTATCACAAATGCTATTGATTTGAGCTCCGTGTTGCCTGCCTGTGCCGCGGATGTCATTGCGGATGGCAGTGATTGAGATTGTTTTAAATTATTTGCAAAGTAGACGCAGAGTAGATATGAAAGTAGTGGTGTGTTTCTCTTGCGGTGAACATCTTGTAGGCCAGAGTGGTATGGTTTTTGACTGGTTGTCCGTATCTGCGTTGGACCAGAAAAAGCTATCAGTCCAGGTTAATGCTACTTTGTGGTTATAAGTGTAGGTGTCTGACAAGGAGGTACTTCACTCAGCTTCCTTGAGCCGGAGTGTCCAGTCCAGAGGGGGATCAGTCAAGCAGGGACTGGAGTCAGCTGCTAGGGCAAGAGGTTAATTTTTCGTATGGTTTTTGAATTACTCATCAGACTATGGGGGTTTGTATGGGTATTTCCTCTTCGCCTTTCTTTAAAAAAAGAACGTGAGGAAACGAGCATTCCGTGAACCATTGTGTTTTGATGCAGAGAGAGGCGATTCTGCCGGAGGAGCAGTCATTTCCAGACCAGCAAAAGCAAACAAAGACATGTAATAGCCTCCTCAAACCACTGATTATGAGGATTGGTGATTTCGCGTATCGATAAGAACGGCGCATTATTCAAAGAAGTTTGCCATGCTGCCTAGAACCACTTACTGAACCATAAATTGGGTTTTCTTGATGCTCTTTTACCATTGGGGAAGATGCAGTCGGCTGCTGAAATTCCCTTTGGAGGAAATGCGAATAAGTGGATGCTAACGTCAGAGACCGTCATGAGGGAAAAGTCGATAGGGTAGGATACTTCCTAAATCGGGCCTTGATTTATTCCGCTACCCAGAACTCAGACAAATAGATGCTGAGATTGCCCAATTTTCTGCTTTTAAATCGTTCATAAAATTAATGCACAATGCTGATTGAATCGGAGATTTCTTACCATTAACCGAAGCGCTGCTTTCTGTAGCTTAGCCCGTTCTAATGTCAGGCCGGTGATCGGATATTCCAGCCATTTCAAATGGTGATGTCACGGCTACATCACGTGGATGTAGTCAGCGTGCCTTTCAGCTATTTCCTGTTTAATGAACAATTTATATAACAAATATTAGGGCCAACAGTGTTTGTTTAACCGAAACTGAAGAGCGGAGATATTTGTCAACCTGCTTCGTAGGGGTCGTTTACTCAGTGTGTGCTTGTTATGCTTAGTAAACCATCTCAACCCTGTAATTAATTTAAATATTTTTATTATTCCTTTTTTCTTGTGAGTGAATTTAACATTTGTGTGTGTGCGTACGCGCATTCATGAGTAACTCTGTATTGCTGTTATCTATTAAGCAGTGAATGATGATAGCCATTGTCTCCTAATAATTAAAGCTGGAATAATTACCTAATAATGTACACTAATTAGCTGCGTTTTTTTTTATATAGCTGACTCTTGATGTGCTTGTATGGCCTGGAATCAGAAACAGGTGGAATTTGTTTGCTGTTCATTATTGCATTTTTGGAGTGATTGATGGCAGTCGATCAATGTTCAACTGTGACTGAGCAGAGCAGCCGAAGACGGCTGATTTTGTGATGTGATTGAAGGGAACAGCGGCTAATGGTGACAGCAGTGAACGCAATTCATTGTTTTAGAGCCAAGAGAGTACATCCACTTACTGAGGTCATGTGGTTTGGCCTTGAGCTCGTCTTTTTCTATTGCCAATTAGCTGCATTTCCTTGGAGTACAGTTGAAGTGGAGGGGGATAGGCCTAATTATAGACTAAAGGCACAAATTAGAACTTTTCAGTCCCAGAGATCATCTGTAGTGCATAGTTAAAATTCTCCAAGCTTACAGTCCATGCCATGCGATGAATAATATGGAGCTTTGAGGAAATAAATACAGGGCGTTTATACGGGGACCTATGGGAATTGTGGCGTTATTGTTTTTGAACAGGAATGAGAACTAAAAGGCTGTTTCGGCCTCCTAGCGCAGTGATTAGGGATTCCCACCAGGTAGGCCGTGTCAAATTTAAAGGACGCCAGTGACAAATGCAACAAAATTCCCATTGTCGGTACACAGGTATCCGCTGCTTTATGAAACTTTGCTTTACGTCACTTTTACGAAAGACCTACATTAGCACCTGCTTTTGCTAAGCAAAAGAAATCCGGAGAGGATTTTCGCTTTTACGGAAAAAGCAAAAATTGCATTTAGCACTCCGTTATACATGAGCCAATTGTAGATATACAGTCACACGGCACATAACGACACTTTGGTCAGCGATGAAGCATATATATGACGGTGGTCCCCTGAGATAATGAAGCTAAAAAGTTCCTATCGCCTAGTGACATTGTAGCTGTCGTAATGAACGTACGTAGTGCAACGAATAACAAATGTCTGTGGTGATTCTGGTGTAAACAATTCCACGGCACTGCCAGTCCTACAAAAGTACAGCACATACAATCATGTAAAGTGCATACAGTAGTACTTGATAATGATGATAAACACCTGTTACTGATTCCTGTATTTACTATACTGTACTTTTTATTGTTATATAGGCTATAAGTAAAACTATACCGTACGTTATGTCTACTTCATGTAGGCACTGTGTTTATCGTATCAATCCTGCTTTTACTATATGTTAGTGTTATTTTTGATTTTATGTGTCATTTGGTATGATTTGCTAAGTTGTTTCCGGTCTGGGAAAATTTTTCCCAAATAAATATATGGTGACGACTTCTTCACTTTACAACATTTCGGCTTTTGAATAGTGGATAGTGGGGGAAATGTGTGTATGAAAGGAATCAATACCTGTTAATAAATCATTTTCTAGAAATTCAACAAATTAGTCATTGTTTTTATATTGCTCTTAAGCACAGGGATTATATTGATGCACTAAATAGGTTGTCATAATGTAGTATAATGGAAAGAAAGATACCTAATGTTTTACTTTTTATAGCCAGGGGGTGGGGGGAACAAGGCTGGGGGGACTCTTGTCTATCACAGGAAAAGATTAACCCCTGAAAAGCAAACGATATTTTTTCAAGATGCAATTAAAACTCCCCTACTTTGGATAATTGTTGTCTATTTGTCCGTGTTGTATTTGTATCCAAACCACATCACTATTATGCTCGGACGTATAATATATGTGCCTCGTTCAAGTACAAATTCTTTTCTAAGATCTAATTGTTTTGAGACCTGCATGTTCATTGTGAGCCTAGCAGCTGCTGGCTTTCTATAAAGCTGTATGCTGCAGGGAGTGTAGCAAAAAGCACACAGAGTGAGCCCTGGGTCAGCGTCACTGCACCCTTTGTCCTTGCTGTTGCGTGAACGTTGCACACTTTGGGAGACCTCTGAATGACACACTGACCCCTTCCAGCGTCCACCAACAGGAAGTGGTCGCATCTGCTCAGGCACTTTCAGGAAGCACGTTCTGTCCTCAGACAAGGTCAATGCTCCTCTCAGGCCCTCTATGCTATACACAGCCCCAAGGAAGAAGTGTGCCTAGACTCCCACTCCTAGTGAGCAAATACCCTGGATGTCCTCGACAAACCTCTGACACGAGGCATCTGCTTACAGCTCAGGACGGTTATGTCACTTTGCTCCGTGCAAGTTCGTGCTGAAATAATTAGTACGAGAACGTAATCTTTGAATGGGCAATTTTTAATGAGATTTAATCATACTTCAACATGAAGGAACGCGAGTCCTGCTGGACAGTAGTAGTAGCCAAAGGTTTTTACAAAGCTTAATAGGTATTTAACCTATACCACCCGTACAATTTCTGTAAATCCCTTGCCAACTGACACTGAATTATAGACTTAAAGCAAGGGCAACCATAAGGTTGGAGGGGGAGGGGGGCATGGACATTATTCAGAAGCGCAGCTCTGCAAAGTGCCTTTGGCTCCAGACTGTACAACTTGTTTATTAGTAGTAATGATATTATTATTAATTTTTTATAATTTGCTTCTCAAGCAGTCCTGTTAAAAGTGACTTACAGGCTGTGCCATTCACTTACAGACCTTGATGCACTTTTAGCATTTCCCAGATCTCTTCAGCTTCAGTAGATGTCTAGAAGGTATAAGATGAAGTCGTTCCCAGTCTTACGTTTAATCCCCGAACCCTTTCAACCGCATGTCTTCGCATGAAATTGCTTTAAATACTAACAAAGGCATTTCTGTGCCATTTGAACCCCCTGGGTCGTTTGCTGTGGGTTGACCATGTTCTGGTGGCCAGTAGAGGCTTCTCTGGCTCTGGCCATGTAACCAGATCCAGTATCTCCTTTGTGAGCCCTTTCCCAGTCCAGACCTTGCCTCCCGCTGATAGGGCCACAGTCAGCGTTGTGTTCCCCCAGATACCAGGCACCAAATGCTGGCAAACGGCAACTCTGACCAACACGCACATTAACCACCTTAAGGGCTGTATCAGTACACCTGGATGTTGGGAGTTGGCCTGGTCGTATTCTTTGAACTTTTATTCTCTTCCTCAAATGATTTTTCTATCGTCGTATTGTGAAATTAAGATGGATTTGAAATACTCACTCAGCATTTTTTCTAGTCTTTTGTCATGCATATTATATGTATAATTTTGAGGATATTGTGTTTTACATAATTTCTCACTAAAGAAAGACTGAAATAGCTCTGAATGGATTCAGGAGATGACAGACCAGAATTGCAGCACTTAGACGTTATTGGCAACATTAAAGTATCTGAAAGTAAACTCTTCAGTATGAATTATATTTCCTTGGTTATTCTTGAAAGTTCATTTATATGTATATTTAGTTTGGGCACTAGCTGTATTTCTCTTTGCACATTCCCTTCCCTCCTGTCGGGGTTTCTTGCTGTCTGATCATCATATTGCTTTGTGAGGGCAGAGTCTCGCTCCGTGCAGGAAAGAGAGGAGACATTAGAAGGAAAATAATGAAGATTAACACTGTTTCTCGGACTACTGCTGATGTTGTCTTTGCTGCTAATGCGACAGTTGTGTTAGGGGCTTGGGGGGGGGTTCAGTTTCCATGCTTTGTCATGTCAGGCTGGTCTGTGTTGATGGTCCCTAATATTGACCATTACCTGACTGTGGCAGAACACTTTATTGGCAGGTCTGAAAAGCAGGTTTGTCACCTGCCTTAGGATCTTAGCGTATAATTCTGGCACCGTGATGTTTTCCACATTTTGAATCTCATGTTTCCGACTGATTCTAGGTGTATGTCTGGTTATCGTGGTTAAGTGCAGTTTTATTTAAAAAATTTGATGTGTCGATGTCAGTAATATTCGGCGGACGACAGCCATATACGAACGTCGGTGGTATCATTAAGTTGGTGCATCCACAGCTGCTTTCTGTGTTTTCTTCCGAGAAAGAATGTAGCGAGATGCTGCCTGTGTTTAGCAGGGAGCTCCTTAATGATGTAAAAGGTAGATTGGCCCCAGGGGTGGTGTAGCGTGTCGTCGAATCAGTGCAGCATCGCGTGAACCGTGGTGCAGATAATGGTACACGATTGCCTGCTGCAGGGTCGCCCGCTCCCAGCCGTCGTCCCTCCGCACTCCCGTTAAACTGATCACAACTGCAGGCGTTTTACAGAGAGGGGGACGGACAAATAGCTTCACACAAACATGAGCACATTAACACGAGAGAAAGAAGGCATTGCGGCATGAAATTGCTTTAAATACTAATGAAGGCATTTTGAGGTTGATAACAAAGTTCTTCCCTCTGGGATCAAAAAAGACACTTGTAATTTTGTGTTTTCTTGTCGAAAAGTGTTTTCATAATGCAAATTTGGGGCAGTGGCGTCTTATCAAATTCAACATGCGAGTTTTTTATTTTCCGTACTTCATCTGTGTCCTGCTATCTGGAGCTGAAGAAATTGTACTGTACGATACGGGTTTCTCACAAATGTGTGAGATCCACCTATGGGAAGCTCCTGACTGCAGTTCTCTGGGCTATAAGAGGAAACTGGGGAGAACATGCAAATTCCACACACATAGAATGGGGGCAAGATTCAAAGCCCCTGGAGGTGTGAGGTAGCTGTGCTACCTACTAAGCTACCATGCCGCTGAACATAAGCAGAATGTAAATGTCAGACTTAAATTAATGGCTACAATGAGCATTAATATCGTCATATCCAGAATGCCTAAATTTAACACGATGATGCCTGTCTGACATTAAATTTCATCCATTAATGCGATGATTTTGATGTAAAAGCTTTTTTAGCTCTCAAGCTAAAGAATTTCAGCTCTCAGGTTGTGCAGTATTTATGCTTACTAGGTCTGAACCCAAGTAGCCAACTTTGGATGGGGGGGGTTATATTCTTTTGGCACGACTCATAGTAGACATTTCTATGTTTGATTGCAAATGGTGGGCAAAATTGTATTTGAAATAAATACATATTACAATTATAAATACATAAGTTTATTTCTTAAGTTAAAATTTTAATATAACAGTTTTGTGTTTGTTAGTGTTTAGTTTTAACAGGTTTGGGTTTCTCATATACATTTTATGTTCACATTGGGGTCTGTATGTGTCTATATGTGCGCCTGTTTGATATTGCATAGTAGTTACTTATTCATACCACTTATGAGAGACTTGCAGTTCTCACTGTTATGTAATGGGACACATTGGTCATAGTGCAAGTGGGAAAGTAATAAAATCTGCATGTTTAGACATGTATAAATGATATAAACAACATTTTAAGAAATGGACATAAAGACATACACAGTAGCAAACCACCTAATCGGTGGGGAAATATTGTGTAAGTTGGCATACAAGTGGAATATATGCAATAAATGAATATGTGTAGTTTCAGAGTTACATGTCATGACTAGGACTCAGAGCATTCAGGTAAAAACACATTTATTGGCTTTTGCATTTCCAGTTCATCCATCCAGTAATTCTAGAAATTGTAGAGGATGGGGGGGTGTGAGAGGTGCAGGGATTAGATGGGGCGGAGGTGGTGACAGGGCTGTCCGGGGAATGCATTGCTGTCATATCAGCAGTATCTTTTCTAGTTTCATCTAGATTTTATACAGTTGAAACAGAGTTTTGTAGTTGCACACCATAGATATTTTGCACACCATAGATATTTTGATTGTTTGTAGTGTCAAATGTCTAATATGTGATGTCTGTCCTTCGTTTTGTCTCTCAAACTTATGTCCCCTTTCACTGTGCACTGTGGTGCTCTGCACTCGGCTTTGCTGGTAATGAGTGAAGTTTCATGGGTGAGGTGGTTCATCCTATCATTTGTTTTTGTTTTATTTATACCTCAGTCTGGGGTTAGGCAACAGTGCATTTCTCTACACCCCATACTCACTATAATTGTGTATGTGATAAATGAAACTTGAAAATATAATACAGATGTTTTGCTTATATATCAACACTACTTTTGCAGAGATTAATTTAACAAAGCAGAACGCAAAATAGCCAGTGAAATGCGTTAACATTTGTTTGCTTGTTAATTGTGCCACCAACTTAACCAGTGACTGATGCATGCAGTTGTTGTGTGAATACTTGCTGGGCCTCAGCCATTTTTATCCAGCGAGTTTAAACAAAATATCTTTTATGTATTAATCTGTTAGATAGAAATTTAAACCTCTCAGAGATTGATTTAACAGTACCTGAATTGATCTGGCTGTTACATACTGTCATGGAATGTGAATGCTTTAAACTTTTGTTTAAAAGTCCTCATGATAGTATTTAGCCTATAGGCTGTACTGTCTTGACACAACATTAATGGATTGTTTTGTTTAATTAGAAATTGCTTCTAGATCTGTATTCCCATTCAGGGGGGTGTGGGTGTGCTAATTGTTGTATGGCTTTTATTGTATGTGCCTGACAAAATGTTTTTTTTTAGTTCTAGTGTAATTAGGATGCATTGATTTGTCCCCACAGACAAAACCACCCACCACAATCTATTCTGAACCTCTGTGTCACCTGTGCTCAGGTTCTCTGCTACCTTAACACCGGTGTCGGCGCTGCAGGAAAATGCAGCGTAGCTCACTTCACATTTGTAGTTCAAAAGCATTGGGACAGTAACACATTTTCGTTGCGTGGGCTCTGTACTCCATGAGAATGTTCTAAATGAAACACTGACTTCTGACTACTGCACTCAATCCAATTATGCATGCGTTTCACATGTCGGAGAGCAGACTGAAGTCAAAAAGGATGCGAAGCAAGCAAAAGCTGGAAATGGTGACAGTGCACTCATTGCAGAAGATACCAAGCATCTGGTGATGCCTGTGGGTTGCAGGCTTCTAGCCATCATTGACAGCAACGGATTTGCAACAGAATATCAAACATGACAAATTCATTTCAGTTTATGTTAATTTGTCCAGTTACTTTTGCTCCGCCAAGATCGGGAGAACTTGGCAGACAAATGCATAAAAAACTGTTTCCCCAGTATGAATGTAAACACCTTCAGTTAAAGTTGCCACTTTATACTCATTTCAGTGGGGTGGAAACTCCAGGAGCCCTATAGACTAGACTGTGGTGCTCTGCACTCGGCTTTGCTGGTAATGAGTGAAGTTTCATGGGTGAGGTGGTTCATCCTATCATTTGTTTTTGTTTTATTTATACCTCAGTTTGGCTCCTGCAGTGCGAGAAGAAAAGCGGCAGAAGCTCCTTTGTCACTGAACTTTCCTCTGTAGTCTACTGGATCCTCACTAGTCCAAGCCTGGAGGACTTAGAAGCAGCGTGAGATCTGTACCGGCACACTGAAGCAAAATGTTTTTTTGTGCATGAAATTTTTAAGGAACCTCATCTAACGGTCAAAACACTGGATTGGTGTTGTTAGATGGAAATGAGGGAGATTCGTAGAAGTACATTTCGATGTCTCTTATTCCCATCAAAGAGGGGATTGTCGATCTGTTTATCTGTTGATCAGTTGATTAGGTCGTCATAAGAGGAAAAAATACTAAAGAGATGTTAATATTTTTAGGCAGTCTCATATGTTGAGATGAACAGCTGGACACGTGTCGTCAAAGCCAGAGGATGAATGAATGAATCTGCAGGGGAGGAAGTTCCTGGATAAATTGTGTTTAACAAAGGGTTAAGTCCACTATATTCCTTTAATAACTTGATGCCTTTGACATTTTCTCGTAATTAAAAAGCTCATTTATTGTTGTGGTGTATTGTTAGGCTTGGGGTGGGGGGGGGCAGCATAAACCCAGTATACGATGGGGGGGTGGTGAAGCGTGAGCTCCCATGCTATATTGCCAGCTCGTACTAATGAGGTTATTTTTTTCTCGGCCCCAAAAGAGGGGCCCTGACACAGACGCCTAAGCCCACACAATGCTGAAGTTCTTCCCAGGGCCTAATGCTCATGTGTTTCTGTAAGCTAACACAGAAGTTTTTCAGTTTCCCTCATTTTGACTGTTGTATTAAACTGTATTTGTGCCCTGTTCTGCCTGGAATAGGCTTGAGGCTTCCCCAGACATGACCAAGATAAGCAGTGGGAGGATGAATGGATGGATGGATGGATTAATGGCTAGTTAACTTCTGTTTCAGTTACATAAAAAATGCATTAGAAATTAGTTTTGAGATAAAAATATCTGTGGAATATCTGTGACATAACAATTTATTCATAATCCGTATTTGGAGTAATCATATTAATTTTCATTTCCATGGCTGTGAGATTGAATTTCACCTTGAGAAGTTCCTACAGATAAAAGTGACCTGATATAAAGCCTGAAAAACACCATTGAAAGTAGAATTGAAATTTGTTTGCTTACCACTAAAAAGAGAAAGAATTGTTTTATGTCAGCAATTCTCAACCTGTGGGTCGCGACCTAAATTTGGGTCGAGCAAAGTTCTGAAAGGGTTGGAAATGAAAGCATTTAAAAACCAGCAAGCTCCTACGCTGATCCACGATCAGATTTCCCAGCCCCAATCCTAGAATTAAACTGTATGAATGGGTCTTGGGTCTGCCGGTGCTTAGTACAAAACTAGTGAACACAAGCATTACACGAAGCCAAACCACAGAGGCTTAATTTAAAATTCACTGGCACATCTAATCAGATTTTTGCGATAGGCATTGATTGGCGTAAACTGCAGGGTGCACTGCATGCTTGATCATAGCATTAATGAATTAAATGTTGTAGTTGATCGGATCGCAGCTGAGCTGGCATGGCAAAAAATTGGGTTGCAGTGCAAAAAAGGTTGAGAACCACTGTTCTAAATGACTAATTGGAGATAAAAGGCAGAGCTTAGAAGGTTTTTGCTGCAAATATTAATGCTATAATATACCTCTCATCGGTGTGCAAAACAAGACAAGAGCTCCACAAGCTAGCACACCGGCAAAAGTGGCGCCCCCTAGACTGGAAGACTTCCATGCCTTCATGGGCAAAGTCTTCATAGCTGTAATCTTTTGATGTGTTGGAGGTAGCTGGTGGAGTCAAGCTCAGGAATCTTAAATGATTAATGAGGGGGGTCTATGGGAGGCTCCTGACTCAGTCCTTTATAATGCGGTTACATGAGCTGCTTTGGGACTCACGGCATGCAGGTGGTCCTTTTCATTTCCATCCCACCAGTCCCCCTTCGGACCCCCTTCCTCAGTGAGAATTCATTTTTAATAGGATGAGAAAAATCCGAGGCGCTCTATCGTAGAGAAAGCCGAAATAAGTCCCCCCTCACTCCACTGACATGAACCGTGGAGTGAAATCTGCTTTTCAGTCCCACACCTCTTGTGTATCTCCAAGCTGATTTCGCTGCGCTTAGGTTTATTGATGCTTTCTTTTATTTCTGCTCTATATCTTCAAAGACATTTTGCTTTACTTTAATTTGTAATATAAATTGACCTGTATGTCCTCACATGTTATGCAGTACAATCCCATATAATCAGAGGTGTGTTTTTTTTTTTTAAAAAAAAAACTTGTCCAGCCTTCTTCCATAATTGTTCTATTTTCCTCTAGAGTGTGTTTTGAAAAGTAACACGTTCAGCATCTACTGTGAGGATCAATAAATTAACACGATTATTATTGGCCTCTGAACACGTCCTGGTGTGAATTGCTTTAGAGCACTCCCGGGAATGTGGTGCCCCATGTCTGTGTGTAAATAAGACGCAGAGGTTGGAAATCACTTGACTACCCCAGATGGTGCACGTTAGCACCGATGCAACGGCAACGCTGGAGTCAAGACTACGTGCCACTCGAGAGTCTCGACACTTCAAACCGTACCGCTCCCGCAAAGTCGGGCTGAATTAATCAGACATCAAATTAGCTCTAATCTGCATATTAATCAGTGGAGGATATGACACCTTAACAGATTTTTTTTTAAATAATCACCATGATGATTATAGAATCAATAATGACCGTGTCATTTGCAATATTCTGGCGTGGTCGCTGCTGCAGTTATCTGTTTAAACGTAGCGAGTGATCACACTCGCCCTGAGTGAATGGGCTGACCTGACCCACACAAGGCCAAACTCGCTTGCTAGATTTAAACAAATGGAAATGTAAATCTGATATTATATGAGCGGTGGGGTTGGGCTGGGAATAATAATATTGAGAGACTCATCTGGACTTTCATAGACCTTCAGAATTGACTCTAAAGACGGAACAGTAAGAATAATGAGGTTTTGATGAGAGCTTGGGTGTTGGTGGTTTGGGGGTTTCCTTTCGGGTATATGTCATGTCCTTTTCTTGGCTGCGTTCCTATGCCCCCTGCCTGCACCCCCCCTCCGCCTGTGTGAGACCTCCCGAATGCCATTAACAAGCCCGATGCAGTGATTCAGCCATGCCTCTTAGCCTCAGCCCTCTGCTAATGTCACCGCCTTATGGACTGCAAGGTTATTAATGAAGTTGTTACTCAATGAGAGGGAGCAGTACAGCCTCTTTGGGGGGAGGGGGAAAGTGGCGGAGGGGATGTTGTTAAGGTGAATTTCTCAAACCAGGTTTCTGTTGATGAATCGCGCCCCAGTTCTGTAAAATCCAATCAGCAATGAGGCAGGGCTGGACCTGGACCACGGCCCGGCCTCTCGTGATATATAGCTGCATTATTTTTCAGTACTTAGCTATTATTGTTCACGTACTTTTTACTATAATTGGCTAGAGTGCTTTCAAAGTGGTTATTTGGGGCTGTAGGTATGCACACTATTTGGTAAATAAAAAAAAACATTTGATTTAAACGCTTTTACCAGAGGTTCTGTTTCACCACATAATTTCCATCTACATACATACATGTTAATAAATAGGATTTAATGATTCACGGGCAGGTTGTTCAGTTTTTTGCTGTTTTCTTAAAAACATTAAAAAATTTATTAAAAAAAATCATGAAAATCTTCATAGCAGAAAAATTGCCATCAGTGAGACAAATTTTCGTGGCTGACCAGCTTGTCAAATTACTTTTGGAATGTGCTCGTTACTCATTGTTACCATTAGGGCAGCGTTGTATATTTTACATGTAAGTTATTTTGACATCCTTCTTTGTCTGAAATGACTTCCCAGTCCATTGCATATAATCACATTGCTTTAAGCAAAAGTCAGAAGTCAACATTTCACTGGTAAATTCGGTAACGTTTGTGCTACATTACTTCATACGTGAGATAAAAATACATTCCTTTAAAATATTGTATGCAAAAACATGTTGTACTAGTTCAGTGCTAACTGTAGAATATGAAGAAGCTGGCAGAGGTTAGGAACATGGTCTTGTATGGTTTGTGTTCCAAAGCATTTGAGCACTGTTGAGCATCAACATGCTTTAAAACACGATGAAGTGAAAACTGAAAAACATGCAGAAAAATTCAGAGAACGCAAAGGCATTTAAAGTAAAATGCAACTGGTAAAATAGATCGAAATAGCTGGTCTTGAAATGCCTCGTGGATAGCTGGTCTTGAAATGCCTCGTGGATAGGCAGTAACAGAGCAGCAGAGTGAAGACGCTGTCGTGGGGGCAGAGGGGAAATGTCCTCTGGGCTATTAATAGACACTCTGGTTAGCAAACATATGAGACGAGCGGCTACAAGGGCTTATCAGTTGTTATGGTAAGCCGCACACTGCTGAAGGCTTGTCTGTAACACAATGTAAATCATCAGCTATGGTGTTCTCTCGCATCCACTATCTGCATGACAGCTTCATTCAGTTGTCCGAGCTGCCTTGACTTTGCCTTGACAATGTCTGCAGGAGAAAACGTCGACTGACACTGGAAATGGCATCATGTTCCTCCCAGAGGGTCAGAAAAGAGCCGAGATGTTTCTATAGAGGTGTTGTCTATGACTCGGGCTCAAGCGGGGGATTGTTTTAAGGGCCATATTGCTCTTGCATACTTCCAGTTGTGTCATTGTTGATGCTTTTGTGTGACCAAGGTCAAAGAAACATGAGGTCCACAGTCATGCTGGAATTCATGGGGTTCAACTCGGCCTACGGGGAAGGAAAGATATCTTTATTTATTTATAAAATCACATGCATCCTAAACATATTTGTGTATTAATATGAGTATGCTTAGTTTGCAAAGTACATGTGTATATGAAATTCATTGGTAGCCGCCATGTTGGTGTTCTGATGTTAGATCTGAGAATCTTAGAATGTTCCATATTCACCATGGGTGATAGATATCTGCTACGTCACGATGACACTACGGGACTCTCAGCACCACGCTGGTCAAAGCATCAAGCAAACTGAATAATCATGCCAAACTGTGAGTATCCATCAAATAGCGCTTTTTGGAGATTATTTGTATTTGTAAAATGCATCTTTCGACAACCATGTCAGATTCAACAACTTCATGTCAGATTTAACCACATGAAACCAGTCAAACTCGAATAAACGTAAAACCAATTCAGCTGGTTGGACGGTTCTCTGGGAATAAACTGGTGTGCATTTTCAACAGAACGTGAGGTTATTGTTCATCACTGATAAAGTCTGGTAGCAGCGTGCAGCTACTAATCAGTTGGTTTTGTTGTGTGACCTTTTTGTCATAATTTTCCACAATATTATTAGCCAACAAAACTTTTGTTCCATCTGTGCTGTTCGTTTGCTCTCCCCTCTGCTATTTTCACTTCCTGAATGCGACATCGGACTCACTGTTCACGTCCGCTTGTTTCATGTGGGCTGAATTCAGCAGTACTTCTTCATTCAGCCGAACACAGACCACTCTGGCTGGTGTGGGGAGTCCAAATTAATAGTCGCTGCTTTATACTGTGATTAATGAACTGAATGTTAGACTAATGATTCTTTCTTAAAATATTTAGCTATCAAGTGCATAAAACCAAAAAGCACCAAATTTTTTAAATACTCGTCATAATAGCAGTTAATAACTGCTATTATAGTAATGTTAATAAAATATTAAAGTTGTTCATTTTTAGAAACAAGGTTTTTAAATATATCGCTAATGAAAGGTACCTTTTATGAATCTTTAACTATCCCTTAGTCCTCAATGTCTTAGCTAAGTGGAATTCTCCAGATTAATTGGCCACAGTGGTGTGTGCAGTCACGCTGCCCTCTGAAATGACAGTAAAGGTAGCTTTTCCAGAGTTTTTTTTGTTTTCTAATGGTCGTGTGTCTGTCTGTGTGTGTCTTTTTTCCGGGTCTTTCTCTGTAGGTAGATTTATCTTTCTGTTTAGAACACAAGTAGTAAATTCAGATAGAGACTGTCCTCCTACGAAAAGCTTTGAATAGACATGCTGGTCAAATAGCTACTAACAGTACCACTCTTCACCATTGTGTTGCATTTGGTTACAAGATGTCCTGTCTGCTTTATATTGCATCTCTTATTTATTTTTTTTTGATTTCGTGAAGTTTAATCCACACAGCAATTGCCATACCACTTAAGAACTGGACATGGGATAAAATGATTGCAGGAGTGGCTGCAATATTTAACAAGGCACTTAGTCTGATTTGCTGCAGCTGTGTAAAATTGCTGCACCGATAGATAATTATAATCATTCTCATGACACCACAGTGAGATTGTATGTTCCCATATGCTACGGTTAACATATGTGAGCTTTATAATGCTTTATTCAAATATTTTGATTGCCCCCCCTGCTCCTTAGGGGAAATTTTGTGTTTTTGCTCCTGGGGGGTTATTCCTAGTAGAGAGAACCGTTTGTGGCAGAAACGTTGTCTCCACGAGGTGTGCAGTTAGCAGAGGTTCAGCTGCTTTATGTAAACACGGCCCCGAAAGTCATACTGCACGTCTGATGGAGAAGGTAAAGCTCAGGTGCCGAACTGTGTGCGTATCCGCTGGTCTTCACGTTGACCGTACGGCAGCCAGCCGAAGGGGGGCAGGGGGAAGGGGGTAGCTGGGCGGGGCCCACTTTGTGGTTAAACTGAAAGCCTCACCGTCTACCCTGCCCCACCTACTGTCTCGCTTTGGCAGCCTGTCATCCTCCCTGCCTATGGCTACGCCCACGAGGGTGTTGGCTCCAGCTCCCCTCCATTTCACTTATCTCCTTGCACTTAAATGAACTCGCCAGAAAAAAAAGAGCGAGAGAACCTCGTCACAGATAGCTAATCGAGGTCCTTGGGTCTGTATTAATTAAATGCGTTTTACATTCATTTAGTTTTTTGTCCCTCGCATTGCTCACTTGAACGACACAGAGTGACAAACAAGGCCGAAATCGCAGAAATGTGAAAATCGGGCCGACATTGACTAAGTAAAGTCAACAGTGATTAAGTGGAATGACAGCGTTGCTGTTCATTGCTATTCCTGTGTGGACCTCCGTGCCATTTCGCATATTTATTCCATTTCGCCAACAGCAAATCTGATTTGACCGCCTAACTACTTATTGAGCTTGCGATTAGCTAAATCAGGTGCTGGAATAGCACACATAATCCAATGTAGTATTACTATTATTCCCAGCCTGAGCCCACCGCTCGTGTGACATCACTTTTACATTTCCATTTGGTTTAAGACTAGCAAGCTAGCTTGGCCATCAGCATGCATGGGTGCAGAGGTGCTGACGCGCTGAGGCGTTGCCTTAGCCAGAGCCTCTGTGTTGCAGGAGCTTCCGTAAAGCACCCGCGCTGCCCGCTGTGCTGTTATCGCGCCCCTGGTGCTCAGTGTTCATGTTCATAGGTGACAAACAGCATCCCATTCACGGCTGTGTTTTTGGCTGCGTGGAGAACGTCCCTTGACCTCTGCGTTAGCATTAAACACATTATCATGTCCTGGGTCCCTCTCTGACTCTCGCAGTGCTGCACTCTCTTATTCCTAGTAGCTTATACCTCAGTAAACTTTTCAGGCATACTGGGCATCCATGTCAGCGACTGAGAAACACAGGAGATGTGCAAATGATATGTTGTGGCAGTGCCTTCAATACCGTCCATGTTGCATCCGCGGGAGTCCGTAAGAGTTTTATACCAGCGCCATGAGTCACACGGATCATTTTCCTGCACAGGCGCGTGCACACACAGCACGCAAACACACACCGCTACTGGTATTTACGTCTGTTATTTGTTATTCAGCAGATATATGAAAGATAGGTGCTGGGTAAACCCTAAGGGTTCAGAGGTGTTTTTGAAGC
>JAODJX010000119.1:26546184-26558767 GCA_026776945.1 Isichthys henryi | reverse complement strand
TGTTGTGAACGTATTGATTTTGGAAGAGGGGGAGGGTGGGGCGTGTGGAGTAAAGTATCTTTATCGCTGAGGAAAATATGGGCAAGAGCCTAATTTGATTCTGGTGTAACGACGCAGACCTCCAGGGAAGCAGCGCAGCACTGGAGCCATTTCCATGGTAACGGGTATCTTTTCCTTTTTAATTTTTTTTTCTTCCCAAGGAGGACTGCGAAACAAGGTCCTTGTGTGACTGGGAAGCGGCAGCCTCTGAGCTGATGAATATGCAGGTCTTTTGCAAGCCCCACTTTAGTAATGAGGCAACAAATAATCTTTAATGGCAATATAGCAAGGATAAAAAAAAAGAAAAAAACTACATGAAAGTCAGTGTAGTAAAATGTGATTGGCACATTTTTCCCCCCCCAGACAGTGTAAATATTACATATTACTATCTAAATATCATTATAGCCTTTACCTGCAAAGCAAAGTGAATTTGTCCACAAAAGTAGGCTATTAATGTGAATCTTGTGCTCAATGACCTTTAACAGGGGAGTCTAGTATTATGATATGATTCCTAGGTTTTCCAGCAGAGTCATGTCAGAGTCATTGAAAATAATACGAGAAAAATATCCCATCCTTCCGTCTATTTTTGGTCTGGTTCATATGAAGCTTCCTTCCTTTGTTCTGTGTAAATGCGTGCAGATTGCAGTCTCCATTCAGGGAGTCGCGGGTCTCCGTGTCTTTATATAGCGCAATGCTCGACGTTAGGGTGGCTGCTCACTTCCGCTCAGCCCGCAGATGCAGTGTTATGGTAACAGGAAGCAGTGCGCTGTCCGTTTATCCTCATGCGGCACTGGAGCACAGTCAGGGCAGCGCATGCCCACATGCCTGTTCTTCATTACGTATCATTGTTACACAGTCTCTGGCAGTTATGTAGCACACTCAAGCGAAAGATGCTTTGTAGGCTTAATGAAACCTTTGGCATTAACTTTACTGCTACTCATGTAGCTGCAGAAATTTCCAGTCGCTTCCTGGTTTGGGGCACAAGGTCTGGATTTAAACGCTTTCAGTTTCAGCAGCTCCTGGAAGGTCTGGTGCTTCTGGGGTTAAAAGGCATAGAACAGATTAAACAGAGAGGTTGTTGCTGTTCCGCCATCTGGTGAACATCAGAGATCAGATGGACATCACGAAGGAGACGAAATGCTTGCTCACTGACTTAGAGGCAGATGATCCTGAAAACATTAACTGAACATCTCATTTTTTTATCGGAAGGGGCCCCTTAAAAACATAAAAACGTGGTCATGTCATCTGTCATTGCACACCAGTCTATGTTGTAAATATTTACTTGGTCCCCTTGACAGGATGCCAGGTAGATATCAGCCACACCTCCTGCCAGCCAGCTTGGCTGAACAGTTTAAAGAGCAAGATTCATCTTCCTGGTGGATTGCGTCCGTTCGCTTTTGCGATGTGCGCGCGCAGACCTCTTTGAGAACCATCCTAGGAAGCCTATTCATCACCTCCATCATGCATCTCTCCATCATTCGAGCAGCATTTGGGAAACACACCATCTTTTTCTCCTACGTTTCTCCAGTAGTGTGGCATTAGAGTGTGTAAATGTACTGGACTGCGAAACAGTGTAAATTTAACCAGGGTATAGTCCCTGCAGCTTCATATACGAAGGATGAGTCTGAGATGGGGAACTTCTACTCAGGTGTGCAGTAGGTGTTCAGAAGTCATCTTAGGGGTGTGTGTCACACTGGTGTCACAGTCATTTCCAGTGTGATTCTGCACCATGATATGAATTTGCACTATACTCTTAACACCGTGATAAGTCAACAGCCTAATTATTAAAAATCATCTTATTTTCTTCAAAGCATCAGTTGTCATCTGAATACTTGTCCTTATATGGTCTTCGTAACCAGTTTATCTGCATTGTGTGAATTTTCTATGAAACACACTGTGGCCATACAGATTTTGTGTAATTATACACAAATTAAATGCATATATACTTGGTCACACACACACACATACATACACATATAACTATATATGTACTAGCGCGTTAAAAATGGAAACATATTCGCTAAATCAGCATACATTGTATTGCCAAAAGTATTGCGACACCTGCCTTTACACACACATGAACTTTAATGACATCTCATTCTTAATACACAGGCTTTAATATGGAGTCGGCCCACCTTATAACAGCTTCAATTCTTCTGGGTAGGCTGTCCACAGGGTTTAGGAATTTTTGACTATATATACTGTGTTTGGCTGAAGTGGCCTTGTCATTCCTTTTACTTCGTTACTCCGACAATTATAAAGCAGATATGAGAAAACATTACCTATATAACTTTTTATATCTTCGCGAAATAAGACCTCCTATACCCAAATGTAGTACCAATTAAAGTATACTTAATATACTCTAAAATATGTTTATAATTAAAAAAAAGGGACAAAACATGCTACTCCGCCCGAAACTTGGAACAAAGCAATGCAATGATATAATACCGTCACCGTCCAAAAGGCAAAAAATACCATGATAATAATTTTAGGTCTAATCACCCACCCCTACTGTTGGCAAAATGTTGTGATTTCTAACCTCTACTACATGAATAGGCAACTAGTGTATAATTGTGAGTAAATTTCCATAAGTCCGTTTAGATGAAAGCATCTGATGAGAATATAAATAAGTAATGTGGCTGCTGCTGTATGCCGGCTAAGGTGTCTACCTCAGTGTTTCTAGTAGAGTCTCATGTACACTGTGGTTTGTGATTGTTGACTGTATATGTAGCTGGTTTATAAGAGGGAATGAGGACACCATGCAAATATGCATTAAAATTCTGTTATGGTTTTACCAGTGAATTATCTCCTCCATTATGTTCTCACCTTGATTATTTGAATGGTTTTACAGCTCATTTATTGGTTGTGGCAGGGTAGAGCACTTTCGGTGACGACGAGGTTAGGGATGTGTGGCCATCTGGAAGATCATACTGTTGAATTCTGTAGCCGATGTTGTAATCCTATTACCCCTTAACCCCAGTTGCTTCAGGGACTGGCTGACCCTGCACTCTGATCCTCACTTATACCTCACTTTGGGCAAAAGAGTAAGAGTAAATAAATGTAAATGTCAGTCTAAATACTGGAATATTTTCATATATGCCTATTCCACTTTCAAATGTATTCCATTCGGCTGAGGTAATCCCTGAAAAGGCAGCAGTACTGTATGAAGACTTCACAATTCATTTTCATCGTGATTCTCTATTTTTGATTATATTATATTATGTACTGTCATAAATTTGCATGTGGAAATAGAAATGTTGTTTGATGTCAGCTGTCACCACATTCCCGTCACTGTGCTTTGTGAATGGAATGCAGGCTTATGAAATGTGTATGCATAGTACATAGTGTATAATAACCTGACTGCTCTGACTGCCCCGCAAGTGAACAGAATATCAGCAGGACATCCCAACATGCATAAAATCGTTTAGAACCGGGGTGGGGATCCTGATCCATGGAGGTCCAGTGTGGGTCCAGGTTTTTGGGATAGCCTCTCGATCAGCCAATAACAGTGGGTCCCCCACACTGGAGTTGAGAACTACTGTTTTATTATTGGCTGATTGAGAGATCATCCCAAAAACCCGGACCCACACCGGCCCTCCGTGGAACGGGATCCCCACCCCTGTTCTAAACACTTTTACGCATGTTGGGGTGTCCTGCTAATGTTCTGTTCAAAATGCTGAAATTCTTGCATGAGTTCAACCGCTTCGTGTCCATTGTAATATTCTGCCGTCTCCGTTATTCCTTCATTATTTTCATTACTTTGAAGAAGGAACAGAATAAAACAGAAATGAACTGTTTGTTTTGAATTCCTATCCACTGCTGCTGCCGGCCTGCGATAATGATCGGAGGCACAGGACGTAAAAATGCTTCCTACTAGAATGAGTTGCCTGTCGTACTTGTGGTTTTAACACCCTTTTTTCCTCATTGGTGGTATTCATGATGGTCATAACCATACATAGACCTACATAGAGGATACGAAAGTGTTTAAAAAATTTATTTTGCTTCAGTTATATGAGGGAAGAGTACGTGACGTATCAGGAAAGGAGATGCGGCCGTGGAAGAGAGTTTGCAAGTTAGACCCTATTTACAGTAGCGAGGCGTCAGCCCTACTCTCTTTTCTCAGATTTTAAGTCACTTTTTCCGAAATCCGTTGAAATCACTCAGATTTTGTGGTGTCTTTTGCGTGAGAACTGACTTTCAAGCAAGCAGCACAGCAGTAAACAATCAGCCAGCCCCCCCCCAAACTCCCCTCTCCATTTTGCAATTGCTTGGTTTGAACCAAACCGAAGATTCGAGTGCAAAGCATTCTGGAATCTTCGCTCTTAAGTACACAGAAAGAACAGGGCGCAGTGCCTTTGCTGAGACCTTAGCTATGTGGATTTATGACATATCTCAAGTTATAAGTAATGTAATACATCCATGTCATATTTTTGTATTACACACCTTTAATAAAACCTCGAAGGTTTTCTGTTGGTTCAGCTTAATAACTCATCATCATTAACTCATCCTCTTAACTTTGAAATTGATAGAAGTATTAGCATATCAATATTACAATATTAAGATGTTTGCTGAGCATTTTCTTCAAAGTGAACACAGAGAGAATACAGTCCCTTCTAGCTTTTAAAATTGTGATGAGCCAGAACTCCCTACAATATTTCGTAAGCGTTGCATCAGTTAATAAATACATTCCATTAAGCCGCCGACTAGCTGAAATTTAAGGGGGTCCAGCTGGTCATTACCGTAAACCATCGATGAACCATTCTGCTTTGTCCATTTGTGCTGTCTAGTATGAAGTGCTGTCCTGCACTCAGTCTTGCTGAACTCTGTGATTGCTGTGCCATGTTTGAGCCAGCACTTTCCTTATATATAACTGGATAGCATATGCATCACATGTACCATTTGCCAGCCTTGGTCAGTATGAAAAGCAGTGTTAATGGCACTGAGAAGTAGATATGTCAGGGTTAGAAAAGCGAAGAATCGGAGGCCAGCTGTTAATTATAGTCTGCCTGCATTTGACATGGTTTGCAAATATTTTGTTTTAAAAAAGAAGTTTTAAAACTAACCAAAATGCATATTTTCAAATTAGTGCACAAAGTGCATAAAAAAAAAGCGTAAAAATTGTCCATAGTTGTGCATGTGTGTGTGAATGGTGTGAGCGTGTGCCCTGCGATGGGCTGGTGCCCTGCGATGGGCTGGTGCCCTGCGATGGGTTGGTGCCCTGCGATGGGCTGGTGCCCTGCGATGGGCTGGTGCCCTGCGATGGGTTGGTGCCCTGCGATGGGCTGGTGCCCTGCGATGGGCTGGTGCCCTGCGATGGGTTGGTGCCCTGTCCTGGGTCATTCCCTGCCTTGCGCCCGTAGCCTCTGAAATAGGCGTGAGTCCCTCTGAATTGGACAAGCGGTTTCAGAAAATGGATGGATGGTGGGTTGTGGAACCAACTGAGCACTTAAGGGGCGGGAACGCTATATATAGTCTCTTAAGGATTCAGTATTATGATCGCTAGCCAAAGGAATCAACGCAAGAACCAGCATTTGCCATAATGGAGTGTGGTCACTTGTCTAGATTTGCCAACATCAGTTATCTGCAGGTCTGTGCGGTAGTCAGTCGCATGATTTGTGTATGACACGTATAGAGAAAACAAAACACAAAAAAGCAGGCATTGACCACATAATTTTATAAAATGATAAGGATAGTACATCTCGCATAGTAAGTGAAATAATGGAATGTCAGGGTGAATTAATGGGGTAGATTTAACAATATTTGCTAAACTGTGTTTCATCAGTTGGCCCTGAACATCACGGAAACGTAGTTTTCTCTCATATTACCTTTAATAAAATGAGAATAAGATGTTGGTATATGTCATATTAAGTCATTAACACCAATAAAGCTCATATTTCTTTCATTTATGTGGCTGCTTAATCTTGAGTTCTGAAAATGTTTTGATTTGCCACCGTGATGCTGAAGGAGGCGGCTTTTTTTGAGCGCGGAAGGAGCCGAAAATCGACGCATTATGAAAGGTACTGTTTCCAAAAGTGTGAATTTTTTCACGCCTGTGCGTGAAAGGAAACTCGTAGCTTAATTGATTTTTGATGAGCACCGGCGGCTTGTGCGTGAGTGTGTCGTCGGGGGCGATGGAGACGGCGTCTCCGCGTCTTTGGAGGAGAAGTGCTCTCTATCGTTAGAGATGGCTGGTTATAAAGAAGCCCGCCTGCACGATGGGCTTTTTCTCGCTCCCTTCAGCTCCTTCGGAGGGATTTGTTGGAGAGCCTCGCCACAGCACCCGACAGCCTGCTGTTGTTTCTCATGCTTCTTGTGGTTCTCCATCTGTGAAACCCAAACCGTCTATGCGGCCATCTGTGAGACACTCCATAAGGCTATCAGTGAGACCTTCCATACGACTGTCTGTGAGACCCACCCTCAGTAAGACTGACCTTAAGACCGTATTTGGGATGTATATATGGCCATCGCTGAGACTGTGTGTAAGCGTACCCATGGCATTATGTGTATGCGTGTGTAAGTTGTGGGAAACCCTTGGTTGGGTGTTTGCTCCCGTGTTGCTAGGAGTTTAACGGTGTCCTTTTTTGATAAGGGAAATGTATTGATGACATTCCTTGCTTTCCTGCATAGGGAAGGTTCCACTGCTTGTTCCATTGTCTTGTTTCTTCATTGTTCCATCTTTGTTCCGTTTCTCTGTAGTATGGCAGAGTGTAATGAAAGAGTAAATATTTGTGGTTTTCGGTTTTGGCAGGATTAACAATATGGCCTTCACTTTAAATGCGCTCATGTTATTACGTGTTTCTTTGGCAGGGGAATTTTATGATCTGTGTTTGTGTCTCCAAAGCAATGGGTAAACTCTTTTTTTCCCCCATTTTTTCTACTTTTTTACACATATACATATTACAGCCAGTGTCTAATCAAAGTAGTTCAAAAGAATAACTTTTTATAACCTTTTCGAAACAGATACCATAAGGCATTTAAGGATCTGTTAGAAAGACCTTATTGGCCAACAGTGAGGCCCTCAGAATGAACCGTACCCTCCTCATTGGTCTCCTATCATGTGAATCTCCTCTGGTTGGCTGCTTGCCCTTAAACCATGCTCCATCCGAACTCCACATCTCATACTGTCTGAACACAAGCCAGTCACCCCTTCCCCCCCACCTCGTATTTCACACTGGGGCTGCCCAACACCAGAATGGGCTCAGCCTTAGGGGGTCTGGTCCTGAGTAGCTTCAGAGGACATTGTATTCTCAAAGCCTCCCGGCGGCTACATTGACTTAGCGGTCTCTAATCTCATGTTAGCCGCTATTGTGCTGAGATGGCAGCACGTAGTCCCCTCCGTGAGAACCTTTAAACGTCACCCTCCCTTAGCAGCAGCATACGCAACATCTGTTAGTATCATACATGCGCACCCAAGACGTCACCTGAGGAGTGGAGCTATGTCTAGGCCAAGCAATATTAGCCATGTCTCTCACAACAAAAATGTCACTGATTAGCATGATACTGAAACTAGCATGATAATCGAAGGATTTTCCTCGGTATTTTTTTAGTTCCCTGGCACACATTTTCAGTGGCAGATTCCTGTTCAGATGGGATCAGGTGAAGAAACATAAAGTCAAACAGACCCGCACATGAGGGGAAACTGGAAAACTGATTATATTTTATTTAGAATTTTAAGAATCATGTTGAACAAGAGGGATGCCTTATTATTATGTTTTAAAATGCTTAATGAGGTCATATTGTACTTAAAATGAGACCATCTCGGTTGGACTGTCCCTCATTGGGTTTTACCTTCCATGTTCTGTAACTCATCCAGTCCCACTTCAGAGAAATCTCCTGGGAAGTTCCATTTAAGAGAAGCTGAAATAGTTAGTCTAGTGAGCCATGGAATCTTCTAGACAGGAGTAGGTATGGACCCAAGGTGTAGAGCAGCCCATCACACAGAGCATGCATGCGTGCATGTGCACCGAAACGTTCCCACGCTAAGCAAAACTATAAGCACTAGTTTGCCAAAACAGTACATCTTTGTGTTTTGCGAAAAAATAAAAAAAACTGTATGGGGCATGAAGCAGACAAGTCTGTTTCCCAGAGCACAACCCCGGTTTTCTGTA
Source organism: Isichthys henryi (assembly GCA_026776945.1). NCBI lineage: Eukaryota > Metazoa > Chordata > Actinopteri > Osteoglossiformes > Mormyridae > Isichthys > Isichthys henryi. Next base: position 26,550,620 of record JAODJX010000119.1, on the reverse strand, counting down.
AAAGCTCCTCGGATTTCTACCTGATTGAGATGCAAAGAGAACCTTTACATTCAGCTTTTCGCTCCTGTCGACACGATATGAGAACTCAGTCGATTGATTTGTAGAGGCAAATGACGGTGGTCTCAGACAGTAAGCTCACTCACTGTAATGCCAGTAAAGCGTCACACAGAGTAGAGTACCAGGACGGTTTCATTAATGTGGTGGATGGCCGAAGGACATAAGCTCATTGTCATCTGGGACATGCATATCACATAAAGAGCTTTTCTGCTTAGACTTTGAGATTTTAATGTGCATTTTAACTTTGAATGACAGTTATTGTTATTCATATTGCAGAATTAAATTCAATCTGTCACAAAACTTGACATTTCCTAAAACATAATATTAAAAACATTTTTTACGTTTAAAGGCATTAGGTGCTTTTATAGAAAATGATAAAGCTTATCCAGAATATTTTGTTTTTCTGTTCTAAAGCCAGCAAAGTGCATTATGCTGTTAAAAGGTGCAACAGCTAGCTTCAATGCTAGCATCGACACTCAAATGCATTGCCAACTGCCGTCCCGTCACATCCCAGGGTTACGAGAGGTTATACCTTGGTCTCATGGCGCGTTATTTTATTTGTGTTGACGTGTTCTGGTGCTCCTTGGCAGTAGTGATGGGGGTCCCCTGGTTTAGAAGCCTTCAGAGACCCTTGGTTCACATCACTCTCTGATGCAAGTGGTTGATTTCATTAATCATCCCTGATCAGGAAGCCTGTCCCGAGGCTCGGCATAGCAGATGCCAGGAAACGGTGTGCTGCTGCTTCGGGCACCGTAAGTGATGTGATACTCGTGCACAGGTCAGCAAAAGAAGGGCAGCTCCGTAATCAGCAAGCAGTTCAAATGGGATCAGGAACAATTGCGTGTCCAACAGTAAAATCAATTTGTCAGCCTGAAAGGGCGACAGTGACATAATACGCCTCTTCGTCCATTCACTTCGTCTTAAGCATCAGACATTTTTCTCAGTTAAATAGTATGTGTATTGGCTTTGAATAAAATTGTTATATGATTAATATTTTGATTAAGAGCAGTAAAATGCTATGGGTTACTCATTTAGAAATTTGACTGGAACATTGGGCCCTTTGTAAAACATTTGAAAGGAAGTTTGCATCAACCTTTTTATTTAGGTTGTTGAACTGAATATTAAGACAGAATAAAAATGTAAATAGTTTAACTCATTTGTTTATATTTTTATACAGAATATTTGTGTTGTGGTTTCTTGAGGAAAGGTAAAACTAAACTGTTTCCATGAAAAATATGAAGCTATACAGGTCTTCGGGGAACACAGACAGTGCATGTATTTGCTTCCTCTGAGCTCACTACCAGACAGTCCACATTTTTGCTCCCTCACAACTCCAGCAAAAACATGAACTGTCTGTGGGTCCCTGAGGACCGAATTGGGATGTACTATAGGTACCTCATGGCTAACCCCCAAAGCAGACAAGCATGACATCATGACCTTCTCCTGTTTATTTACTTTGGAGGTATTTTTAGAAGGAAAGTTATGTGATTTTGAGATTCATCGTGTCTGTCACTGTTGCCCCTATTTTGCACAGGGTGCACCTAGGTAGGCGGAGCTCTGCCCTGTGCAGCCAGGTGGGAGGGCGGGGGATCCATGGGTTCGTGGTTCCGATCTGACAGCAGCTCTGCAACCCGAGTCCCTGGAAGGCAGCAGGCTGAATAATTAAAGGAACAAATGTTTTTGCCAAAAGGTGCAGGGTTCTCGTTCAGGTGCGGCGTCGTGTGGGTGGCGCCCAATACAACGTTCTTGGATGTTTTTGCTTCAGCATCGGTGCTCCCATTTATTTTCCCTTTGACTTGGAATTACTTTTGGGGAAGTTTCCGGCAGCCCTATCCATCTGGGGGGTTTTCAGAAAATCTGTGTCGTGGATATGTTTTGCAGCGGACTCAGTTCTTCTTAGCTTGGGGAAGGATGAAATGGAGAGAGCAGCAGGTCTCCCCATCTTCCCTGATCCTCTGCAGCACGCACACACAAACAAACGGCGGGGAGGGCTCATCTTGAGGCTACATGGTCCAGCTTGTGGCTGATGGCACGGTGTGAGCAGGCAGCTTTGGCCACACTTTGACACAGATCTGAAAGTTGTTACGGGTCCTGCAGCCTTCCAGAGAGGCATGGAAAGCCTTCAGGAGCAGAAAGGCAAGGGACCATTTCACCAGCACGGTTCTCAGTCTAATTTGAAATGAGCCGTCTACTGACATGAACACATGACCCCGAAAAACTGATAACAAATGTGAAAACATCTGGTTCCATTGCTACAGATGCTTAAACATTTGTTTCAGCATTTTGTTTCTGTGGTCATATTGCTAAGTCCTAATTATTGAACAGCAGGATTTATCATCTGGGCCATTAACCACTGTTGAAAGAGAGACTTGCCTAAATTATATCAGTTTGATAGACTGCAATTTATCTTTCCTTTTTTCAGCTAATGAACCAAGCGGCTTTTATATATTGCGAACATGCATGAGACAATAGTGGCCCTAATCGCTGTTACCTTGGTAATTGTTGTGTAATTCACGGTGCTCTATTCATGAGCGCTGCACCCCTCTTGTGGGGAGAAGCTGGGGAATTGGCCACTGTTTGTGTTTCTTAACGTCTGGATGTTTGGAGGGGTGCTGGGTCAGCAACTCAGGAAGAGGTTGTGCTCTGACGCATATACGCATGCACGTACGCACACGGACACACGCACACGGACACACGCACATGGGCGCCAGTAGTAGATTGCCAGGGGTCTCTGGCTGAGGACTGCATCAGCAGGGCCCCTGGCTGCCAGGGAGACCAACATTCCTAGGAAAACATGGCATACAGCATAGAATCCGACCCAGTGAGGACAGATATCTGAAGGGACGGAACAGCCACTGGTGACCATATTTTTCCCCTCTGGAGTACAAATATTTGTAGCCATTGATTGTGGGTTTGTGTATGAATCCAATTTGCATTTCAAGCGTAATGTGTGAAGGAAAAAACTGTATAAACACATAAACACTGGGTTTTTGCAGAAGACATCGAACTGGTGGCTGACAACAGAGAAAGCAAGGAAAAAGTGAAGCAATGGAGATGAGAGAGTGCTGTGGTCAGAGGGGCTGCAATTTACATTTTATATTCTCAGCCTACAAATTAAATGAAAGCTCCAGACAGCAGTGGCTCTGACTCCTGTCCTGGTAGCAGTGATGCAGACCTGAGCGGCTCTGACTCTGTCCTGGCGGCAATGAGGCAGACATGAGCGGCTCTGACTCTGTCCTGGCGGCAATGAGGCAGACCTGAGCGGCTCTGACTCTGTCTGGGCGGCAATGAAGCAGACATGAGCGGCTCTGACTCTGTCCTGGCGGCAATGAGGCAGACATGAGCGGCTCTGACTCTGTCCTGGTGGCAATGAGGCAGACATGAGCGGCTCTGACTCTGTCCTGGCAGCAGTGAGGCAGCCCTGAGTGGCTCTGACTCTGTCCTGGCAGCAGTGAGGCAGACATGAGTGGCTCTGACTCTGGCAGCAATGGGATTAACATGGGGCATGTCTCTTACGACTCCAGGAGCATCACTGAGTGGTGCACGATCTGGACGAATGCAGTCCGAAGCTGTCCACTGCAGTCAACAAAACATTCAGGCAGTGAGTGGAACCTTGCAAAAACTCACATGGGCCTATCTTTGCATTTTCATAAGCAGTTGCTTCTCTGTGCAGAGACGTGCTACAATCTGCACCGAAAATGTACATTTTGTCCCAAATGTTGTAAGTCATATTCATTTAGTTACATAGGTATTGAGCCATTCATTTATAGCTTTGAAATGAGCAGTTACCAAATCTGACAGGGCTTTAGCCATTGTTCCAGGATACAGTGAAAATTCCTACTGTCTGCGGTGACTTGTTTATGCTGAAAAGAACGGGGAATATTCTTTAGTGTTTTTGTCTATGTAATTAACAGGTTTCGTAGAGCAGTACTCGCTGATGCCTCTGACTAGGCCAACCCCTGCCTCCAGGCCCTCATGCTACCAGGCCCCTTTCGTTGATTTCCTGCCCTCCAGTCGTCCTGCCGTTCGACTCCCCTGTCCACCCCATGAGCGGCAGTCTCACCTCGAACACATTGCCTTGGCACTTTCAGCCCTGCAAGCCAGAAAAGATGGTCTCTGTCACTGAGCGGGGGGGTGGGGTGGGGGTTCCTGGCACAGAGACCCTGACAGAAGAAAGATTCTTGCTTCAGCAAAACACCAGTATAACTGTTTCCGACGGGTGTTGCTGGGAGACATGCTGTGATGCGGATGTGGGCTGGGGGATGTGGGCCTGGACCTGGCCAGCTGATGGCTGGGGCCGCCCCCCCCCCCCCCCCCCCCCCCGGGGGGGGGGGGGGGGGGGGGGGGGGGGGGGGGGGGGGGGGGGCGGGGGGGGGGGC
>JAODJX010000119.1:26512534-26524859 GCA_026776945.1 Isichthys henryi | reverse complement strand
GGGCTGGCCCCCCATCCTGGGTTGTTCCCTGCCTCGTGCCCATTGCTTCCGGGATAGGCTCCGGACCCCCGCGACCCTGTAGGATAAGCGGTTTGGAAAATGGATGGATGGAATGAGAAGGCATATAGTAGGTTCTAGTGAGAAGAGTTCCAGTTCATTATACTGCCGCCTAGTCCAACAGTCCAAGGACAGTGTCAGGTGTGGCTGGAGACCAAGACCTAATGTTGCAGGGAAAAAAACCCCATAGCAGTTCAAAGCTGCCCTCTCATGGACATTTATTGTCTTGCATAAACATTTAGTCCTGTATTATGTACCGGATATTTAACATTTGATATGAAGCTGTTTTTGGTGTTGAATCCTAAATCTAGTATTAAAGTGGATCTAATTCTTTGTTATAGACACCGTATTAAGTTTAATATTGTGTTGTACTGTATTATATATTCAGTGCTATTTTTGGGTTATAAATATTATTGTAAAAATCGCAGTTCAGAATCTATTTTAAAATCAAATCCTGACTCTCTTTGCAAAATAAATTATTTGAAATGTTGAAAACGATGAGTCAGCCAAAGGAATAATCCCAGTACAAGTTTTCTAGGATCAGTCTAATTAACTTAGAGGGGCTCCAGAGAAAGCTCTTGTTATTCCTTAAAAAAAAGCTGTCGATTCTTGGTAAGTAGCTGCCTACTCGCACATCAGTTAAGGAACGTGCATGTCCAGCTTGGGAAAGATGCTTATTAAAAACATGTGGTGAATGAATATTACATTTGCCATCTCATTCTTTTCAGGTTCGGGCGACATGGACAGCATCTCCAAGGTAAGGACTACATCGGCTCACTGGGAGATCCTTCCCATTCTCTGCAGAAATATCCATTTCCTGTCCAACTCCATTGTATGAGCGATATATCTATATAACATGCTCTTTGTAAACCATGTGTATTTGAATGCCACGACATTACCATTCATATCTAATACATGAGGGTTACGGCTGATCTTTGTAGAAGCAGCATGTAAGAACAGTCCAGCTGGTATTACAGTTTGTGTTCATTGGCGGCTCGGTCTCATAAAGTTACGCTTTCCAAACAGTCTGTTCACAGATGGGCGTGTTTCTCACCTGCAAGCTCCCTCCTAGTGCAGACTGCTGTCTCTCAGCAAACGGCCCATGTTTCTGTGAAAGGAGACTAGCACTCGGTAGACAGATATGCGGTTGGTGCATGTTGCATGTTGGTGATGAGGTCACCCACTAGACAGACATGCGGTTGGTGATGAGACCACTCGCTCCCTGTCTGTTTTCAACAGACCCACGTTTAATTTGGGGGGATTCATTCACACTGCATTCAGCTGCCATCCAGCAGTTTGTATTCTTTAGTAATAAAAAACAGAAATTAGTAATAATATAAAATATAAGACCATATAATTACTGAAGTCCATAGATATGCAGCTGGTCTCTAATTTTGCTGCGACTGTGAGTATGCGTGCCCTGTGATAGACTGCCAACCTGTTCGGGGTCTACCCTAGCCTTTTGCCCCATGCTGCCTGGGATAGGCTCTGGATCCTTCCACGACGCTGTCCACGATAAATGGTTAAAGGATGGATGGATGGAAGGATGGATGTCAGTGAGGGGTCATTTTAACAAATAAGAAAGGAAGTATATGACCTCTGCAATGCTACCTCTGAGTGCCACAACATAGCCATAGTGTACAGTCCAGTGTCCCGGTTCCACGCCCCTTTCAGCCTGTCCAGGTTCAGCAATCACAGGCAGGTCTTCTCTGGGCTCTCGCTGCTCCGGCATTCAGAGTGCCACATCCATTCTTAGGCCCAGTGACAGCCTCCAGGTGACAGCTTTCATCATCTTTTACACACCTGGGAAGACAGCAACAAAGCTTTCTGTCTTCAGGGTTTTTTGTTAGAAGATTCGAATCATCTTGTTGGTCTAGCCACAGCTCATCGGGGAGTGCAGGATAACTTCAAAGGTTTCTCTGCTATCATTACTGACGCTTCTGTGAGAAGAATGTCAGTGTGAAAGAAAGATATTTGCCGTGGCAATAGTCAGCAGTTCTTTTTAGGTGACCTAAAAGTCCATTTTACCATACTAATGTTAAGCCCTAAATCAAGGCTGTAGTGTCTTGTGGATCTAAGCACTGTTGCATGTCATTTGTGTGAATGGTCATACTTTGCTCCTGTATCAGTGTCCTTGGTAGGGCTGCATGATCACGTCGCAATATGTGAAGTATCCGCAAGTAGCTTCGCGATATCTATAAAACAAAAACGATGAAATTACGTAAAATAAACTATAACCGAATAGAAATTATCTCCCAACAGTGTGTTAAATAAGTTGCTGCGAGTCGTGTTAACAGACGCAAAGCAGTGTTGACAAATGCGATATGATTATTGCTCATGCATGCGATATATCGTGCAGCCCTAGTCCCTGGGCTTTTCAAGATTTTGAATGACACCACAATGACGATAATCTCCCATATTGTATATAACTGGATTAGATGGTTATGTCCTCTAGAATAGTTGTTTATCTGTAGTAGCAAAGCTTCCTTGAGCTGTAATTCAAAAGTTCTGTGTTTACTGCAGCATATAGCTCTGTAATTTCTTAGATGCTAATACTCTTGACTGTACTACATTTCCCATGATTCTGCTTTGTTCTACAGAACTCTCCTGGCAACATGAGCATGAGCAACCAGCCAGGCACCCCACGGGATGATGGAGAGCTGGGCGGGAGCTTCCTCAACCCTTTTCAGAACGAAAGCGTATGTTGGCCACTGTTCCCCAGTGTGCATGTTCGCACTGGTTTTAATTTATTTTATTTTATTTTACATTGCCATTATTGATTTGTCAAGGAAACTTGGCTATGGTGTTTTTGAGAATTTTTGTGATATTTAACCTTTTTTTTTTTAGGTAAATAAATATATATAAATGCATTATAGCATAGCAAATTCTCATGGTGTGTAGTCGATGACGTCTTCCTTCTCCGCCTTCGCAGTATTCTCCAAACATGACCATGAGTGTGTGATGACCTCTGACAGCATCTCCTGGAGTGAACTTTGGAACAAGGAACTTGCTTTAGTCCGCTGTAACTGGCCTTCATCGATTAGTGGAGAAAGTGGGTCCAAGCCTGTCTTTCCTTGGTTCTGTTTGCTGTTTTGTCACTGTTTGATTTAACCACCCCTTTAATACTCAAAGACTGAAACAAACATATGAAACAAACCCCCAGGAAGCAAAAGACAGCAGACTGAAAAGTCAACCACTTAATGTTTTACTTGTATTTTCTACTTTCTATTTGTGTATATATGTGGCTGTATAGTCACTGCTACATTTGCATGTATATACACACAGAAGTGTAACCCTTGGACTGAGAAAAATCTGAAAAGCTCTCACAAGTAACGATGTTTTTTTTTATTTTTATTTTAGGCTTGGTCGTCTTTGTTTTACTTTTTTATTTCTGTTTTTGAATCCTCCAAAGTTTGTTCTCATGTGTATAATGGCGGGAAATGAGAGCATGTGCGGAATGAGGTTTACAGCTAACCTTATGAAATAACGAACCGAACCATGAGAAGGATGTAGCGCGTTAAGTGGGTGAAAGCAGATGAACGGCGTGTTATAAGTTTGTATAAACACTCCAAATTTCTCCAAAACATAATCAGAAAATGGGGTTGTATCATTTGTTGATTTGAAATTCAATGTATATTATTATGTATTATGTTTATGAAGCAGAGGTAAAAAGAGAGAAAGCAATTGCTTAGATTTAGTCAAATAAAAAAAATGTAAAGGCAATGTTTTGTTTAATTTTTATGTACTGTACCGTATCCAGATAATGTTTGTTTGTTTGTTTGTTTTGAGTGTGCAATCTAGAAGCATGTTTCAATGATTTCAGAAGCATCAGTTTTCCAAGTGTCCCCTGGGTTCTTACGGCACTCAGCTAGATCTGGTCTTGCCCAGCGACCCCGAGATGCCCCGGGGTGACATTGCTCCTCTCTCAACTGCATCCAGTCAGACTTCTCACTACCCCTTTCCAAATTTTAAGCACCACACCACGAAACTGAACCTAGGGACAAGTTCAAATGCGCGCACTCCGTCTGTTTAAAACGTCGACATAATCGATGTTCCTCGGATTTCACAAAGGATTTCCTTTTACTCCGAAGGCTGTATGAATGCATAGGTAAGAAATTTAAGATGAACACATTTTGCTGTGTAACTTAATTTTGCGAGATCAGTTGAGTACAATACGCTTTTATCTGGGGGAACAGGACAGGAAGAGTTAAAACAGCAGGGTTTAAAACACCCTCACTCGTACTAAAGGGGTCGTTTTAAAGGAGAAATGTTCTGAATCAGATCCTTAAATTTGCATCCTATAGCTGCCATGCTTTAACGGTAACACATTCCTGTATTTTGCTTATTTATTTTTTTTCCCCAAACATTGCTTATGTGATTTTAGTAAAAGCCTTTTTTTTACTACAGTAAAAGCCCTGTAAATTGTGTATATTTTAATTAAACTAAGGCAGGCAGTCCTCAGACTTACATGACATGATACAGTCTAAATGATGTGTGCTATCTAATTTTTCCAGAAAAAAAAAAACAAATAGAAAATGCGAAACATGCTTTAATTGACTGTTTGTGATATAGAATTTAAGAAGGTTTATACTCTGTGGCGGTGTTTTGTGCAGAGAAATTACATGGTACGATTATATTTAAATAGTGCAGTGTGTTTGACCAGAAGCTTCAAAACCATTTTAAAAACATATATTTTATGTTTGGATTGCATTCATGCACTGTGTTTTGTAAGTTTTATCAAATAAATGCTGGTTATTTTGAATAGTTTTGTTCAGCAATGATACATTGTTCTTTTATATAGCTAGCCAGTCCCAAAATCAGATAATCGTTAGGTCTTGAATTGCCTTCACTTGGGTATAGTAAAGTAAATGTAAGTAAATTGACTTACTATTCATTGGTTATTCACTGTTATATATTTTCATTAAAATCTTAACGGGAAGCATTTTTAACAATGAGTATTTGTTTGAAGCTAAACAATGCAACGTTTGCCGTTGTATGACACTGTGCTATTTTAGTTTTCCCACGGAAACAGACTAATAACGTTTCATCTGTTTATTTAATGCATTGCGTTTGTTAATTCAAATGTTCTAAAAGGTGGAAATGGATGATCTGGGAGGCACTCCCAATTATGAGAATTTGGTCGATTAGTAAGGACATGATGTACATTATGAAATGCCATAAGTACAGTTGCTGTAATACAAGCTACTGTAAGTTGAGGACTGCCTTTGACTTATACCTGTTCATAAGGATTTTAATGGAATTGTTTTCCTATGTATGTTAAACAATGCTGTGCTTCTTCGAATTCTGTACTACTGTAGCTGTATTTGTTTCAGTCAAAGGAATATGTACTGACAGTTATGATCACGGGAAATCAAGTAACATAAGTAGTGTTGTATTGTAAAAAAGAAAAAAAACAACTGCCGTTTTCAAGGTCGCATCTCATCATAGGAAACATGACAATCATTTAAATAGCTTTGTTTTCATGATAGACCTGTGGCAGACTCACCTGAAATGGTAACAACACTGACGTCATAGTGAACGAACATTCTAAAAAATTTCATTTCTAAGCACTTGCGGTAAAACTGTTTTGATTTAATTTGGTCACTGATTCAATGTATTAGATTAACAAAGAAAAATTAAGTCAAAACGGGGCATCTCATTGGTGGAAAAACACAGAGTTGTCGAGAGGAGGCCGTTGTGGTTATTTAGGTCACACGTGGAAAGGGGGAAGGGGGTAGCCGGAACTGAAAACTGCAATACATTTTCATTCAGTCCTAATAGTTGCATCACCCGGACAAACTGTGATATATTTTTTTTCTTTTGCTTATATAATTGGAGGAGATGGTGGTAGGGTAGAATGGAATTAAGGCTTTGTTCTGTTTTCTTACCTTAATTCACTGCCCATTGTTCTTACAATGATAATTGTAATTATGAATCATCATTATGAAAATGCTTGAGTTTTGTGAATTGTATTGTCCTCTCTGATCTTTTTATGCAGCAGTTGTCATTTTTTAGCTTTGAAATTCATCTGTGTTTTTGTGAATTATTTAATAAGTATCTTAAAAAACGGAGATGTTTGCTTTTTTAGCATTACTACCATTGTAATAGTATCTACTTTTTTACGTCAAATTTTGTGTGGTGGAGTTACGAGAGAGACTTTTGTAAATTTATTCGCCATTGTTTTCATTTCAGTTTTTTTTTTTTTTTTTAGCCATTTGTGATGTGTTTAATTTTAACCTTGCGTTGAGTTTTTGTAAATACATCGAGAAGTACGATATGGGTTTTGAATATACTGATATAAAGCTTCTCTTCCCTCCTAAAGCTACTGGCCACTGCTGTTTGTGTGATTCAGTCTCTTCCTTTACATACATTTTTATCATCTTTTGTATTTACGAAATGCTCATGACCGTAAACAGGCAGAGGTACATTAACTGAGTGAAATCACAGCCAGTTACTGCCTTTAAAAACATTGTTCGATAAATGGTCATTAATTAACAGTTGTTGACCAACAAAGATTATAAATTTACAATGTATTCCTGCATGGATTTCATTGGAGAAATTTCATACCTCTGTAAGAACATAGGGGTTAACTGTGTTTGGTTTTATTTTATTTTTTAATATTACTTGGCTCAAAGCTCAACTGAAATTACTGTTCCTCTTGACTGAAGTGCAAAGGGTTTTTTCCTGCAATACATGCATTTGTGTGTTAATTCTGTGACGGTTCTGTTCTTTGTCCACATGTGGCTACATGCAGAGGCTTTGAACACAACTGTGCTTCCCTTCCTCATTTGCTCTTTAAAAAGGCCTGTTGTGTTCCAGGAAGATTCGATAATCAGTCAGCAGGCTGTTTCACTGACTGAAAACGGGGACACCTGCTATAGCAACATCTCTACTGTTTGATATAGCTTCAGAAAAAAATATGTAAATTCATAGATCTGTGAGTTTATGTAACAACACCCAGGCTCATACATAATGTGAGATGGTTAGCATTCTCACTAGGTGACCAATATGTAATTAGTGGTCATCTGGTTTGAGGTTTTACAAAAAAATAAACTAGAATTTCAGCATCTGACCAGCAGTGTGATTCTGCAGCACAAAATCAGGGGAAGTAATTAAAATTAGTCAACTTGTATAAGAAAATTATAAATGCACTGTACATAATTATGCAATACTTGTTGCGTGAAAGGCCAATCGGTTCCCTGTCAGTGGGCTTGTCCCATACCCCTTCTCCCCGTTGGTTGGGTCTGAAGAGGACTCGTATTTCCTGGTGTGTTTATTGGCACAGTTAGCAGAATGGTGTAGATAAGAAGCAGGCGCATCTAGGGGGCAATACACTGTATACAGGCACTTAGCGAACAAGCATAGGGGAGCCATGATAAAAAGTATCCACAAGCCCAACGGGCAAGATCAGCTAATTAAGGTGGCAGCCAGGCGCCAGACAGAGGTCCAGATGTGCCAGGCTGTCCTGCCTTGTCATGCCAACCACCGCGGTGATCTGGGTGCCGGGCAGCTACTGAAGTGGATGGACACCACTGCATGTCTAGCAGGTGGGTTCCTCAACCAGGAGGTGGTGTGGGAGATGGAAGCCATTCCCAAAACCAGCTTATCCTTCAATTTGTTCGTTGTAAATTGGAAAAATGTAAAGGCGCGACTGCAACTTTAAACTGAAGCAGATTTTTTTTTTTTAAACTGGAAAATAGCTGCATATTGACTGAAAGTTATATAAAAGTTATGCTAATCATATGATTGCTGAAGCAGATTTGGGAGAGTTATTGTGCTCTTTGTGGCACTCTTTCCTCTTTTTTGAGTTGCTCCAATAACTCGTACATGATTAAATGTCAAATCGTGAGCATTTGTCTTCACTGAAGTAGAACAATAATCATAATTTGAAAAGTCAACCATTTTTCAAAGCCAGAAGTAAACACTGCATTCCCTACACACTCTGGGGCTGCACACGGTCTGTCTGGGAGGCTTTCATAAGCATATAACATATAATGACTGGTTGTATACTGAATAATGAAATATTTTGATATACCTTGCCCTTTCCAGTTGTGCAATACTTTTAGACAGTGCACTAAAATAGCTCAGGTTGCAGGTTGAAATCCCAACAGATACGGACCATTTGAACAATGTGGCCAGAACTCTGGGCAGGCCGAAAGCAGGCAGGCAGTGCATTATAAGCCAAACATAACGGCGCATGCGGTGCATTCACAGAATAGCTTCACAAGTAGCATAGCTTAATAAGGATCTTGGCCCGCGAAGTATAGATCTCTGAAGCTCTTATCACGAACGGGAACCTTTGGATGACTTTTTTTTCCAGCAAAAAAGAACCAGCACAGCTACCTTTCACCCAGGCCCAGACCCGGGCTTTCATCACCTAGCAAAGATATATTCACTTTCCAATGGACCTTTCAGGCTGCAGGAGTCATAAATGATTTACGTTCGTTCTCTCCTCTCACAGCAGTTCATGCTATCAGAGGTTTTCTCTACTGCAGCTGGAGAGATAAAATATTGATAAGACGCTAAGCGCTAGCTGTTGGTAAACAGGCCCTTCACATGAGGAGAAGGGGGGGCATCTTCTCAAAGGGAGTGGAGTTCAGTACAAGAAAATTCACATGACCCAAATGATGAAGACATCCCATTTTCCTATTCCCACATTATATTTCTATTTATTTATTTATCTATTTATTTTTTAAAAAGGAACCGTAAGTTCACATTATTAAAGTATTATAGCAAGCTTGATTCTGTCTTCATCTTTAGGATATATTTTGCCTTCACTGCTCATTGGACATCCTGGGAAATGGAGAGGTCCTTGATTACTGTATTAATCTCGATACTAATTTTGATTGGCTGCAGCTGAACAAAGCCTTGTTCTCGTGTCTGTCAGTGAGTGTAGGTCATGTTGCGTACATGGAGTTTTGACTAGCGGGCAAACCACACCTAATGTTGCCACCGGCTGTACCACTGATGTGCTGCCAATGTGACAGCTCTGTAATGGATAGAGCTGAGCCCTGTGATGTCGATGACAAAAGTCGACAACCCCTGTGCTGCAGATCTGTCTGTCATAAGATCAAACGGTAGCAGAAATGATATCTATGTTTTCGCACATGTAGGGGATGAGGGATTTTGTCAGGCAGCTGTAGCAATGAAGACAAGAGTTGTTTTATTCAGGATCTGCTTTTTCCAGCATCAGGAAAAAATGTAATTGGCATTAGCCCCTGATTGCATTCTGTGTTCTACATATTAATAACACAAAAGGTTAAGTTAGTTGGTCGGACTAAGATAGTGTCCATGCATTTTTGAAAACATAATATTACTGTTAAAACCATTAATAACTAAAGTTGCATTTTACAGTTATGAAAGTTACAGTTATTTGAGTTGTGGGTAAAATAACCATATATACAGCTCACAAGAATGCATGCAGCTGTGACGTGTGGCATTGCTTTAGAATCCATGGTGAGTTTATAATTCATCTTCCGTACTAAACACATCACCACTTGGCTAGAACTACGGTGTCCTGCTTGTCTGAAATCCCCTTACTTTCATTTTCTATCCAAAGAGTTGTCCGGTTGGAGACTGGTTTTATTTCACCATTAACACTAATCTCTACAATATGCTATGAGTGAACATTGATCTTATGTGTAGCATGTTGGCACCAGCTATTCCAACATCTCATTCATAAACAAATGTATGCCTTAGTCGGCCGCTTCATACCTGCTCGCAGACATTTCTACTTCACCCTGACTTCTCCTGCAGTTGACCTGAGCAGCTCTAGCAGGGCAGAAACTTGTTGGAAAGATGGTGTCCTATGCACCAAGTTGAAAGTCACAAGCCTCTTCTGTACGGCCGCCCGTTCTAATACAGTTGTCTGTTCCTGGATATTGCGTTGGCTGTGTGTTTTATATGCTATAAGGTGTAAAAGCACTTAAATGTCCATCTTCCACCAAGTTATTTCATAAGGGGCCTGTAGCCTATTCAGCATAACACTGGGGATCACCTTGTAAAGGATGTCAGTCCATCACAGGACACACATACACTAAAACATTACAGGCAATGTTGAAACACCAACTTGTCCAACTGTATGTCATAACTACATGAAAGGCGGATTACCTGGAATCCACAGGGAAAACACAAATGGTTTGCATTTATATAGCGCTTTTCTACTCCTACGATTACTCAAAGCGCTTTACATTTCGTCCCTCACATTCACCCATTCACACACCGGTGGCGGAGGCTGCCATGCAAGGCGCCAACCTGCTCACCGGGAGCAATTTGGGGTTCAGTGTCTTGCTCAAGGACACTTTGATGGGGTCAGGAGGAACCAGGGCTCGAACCTGCAACCCTCCAGTTGCCGAATGATAGCGCTACCTCCTGCGCCACCATCTTCCCAAGACGTGGTGCTGTTGTGCAGACGTCCTTACGAGAGACATATAACATATAACAGCATTGTCAGCATTTCCGTACACAGTCACAAGTTGTTCTGACATACTGTATGTGCAGTTAGGCCCAAAAGTATTTGCACCCATGTCAAATTTTGATTCATAGTGAATTACTATTTAATCGATATGTTTTGGATGTGACAAAAGAAGGTAAGACATTATGCTAGAGATATAAATGGTATCTTTTCATTTAGATTTACAAAAAATGCCGTGTCCACAATTCATATTCCTTGAAATTGTCACAGATTTTTGAGAATATGCGGGTTACTGTACCATTCCAAATGGTCCTGGTAATTTCTACCATGTTCCACTCCAAAGCTTGCCATGCTTTGTCAAATTATTACATGTCCAGTTTGTTGAAATACGTTTCCGCATCATGTTTGCCGGTTTGCAGAATTCACGTTTACCGTTTCTGTTTATTTAGCTGAGAAGCATGCTGGGATAGCGTGCGTGACGGCCTCCATGGACGATATCCAGTTTGAAGAGACAGTGAGGTATTTCTCTATCTTTTACTCTTTACCAAGCTGCAATAAAAGAAATGTAGACTGAGCTATAATTCATTAAGCCACTGAAGTCATATTCTCTTTCTTTTCGCAGGGTTGGTCAAGTAATAACGATCAGAGCCAAAGTAAACCGATCTTTCAATACCAGCATGGAGGTAGGTCAGGCAGCCGTGAATTGTCGAAGAGAATGGAGCTCATATATTTAGTGGACTTTCATGAAACGTTAAAATGGCGCACAGCCACAAAAGGCAAGCTTGTTAAAAAGATGGTTAGATGTTATAGATGTATGCGTGTAATTAATGTTAAAAATCCGTAGAGTAGCCCTGCGAAAACTTATTAAAGACTTGCATAAATATTTACAAACGTGAAGGATTAGAAATGGTATTACATTACTGATTTACATTTAGTTTACATTCAATATGTTTTTCCATATAATTTTCAAAAGCAAAACTGAAGCCTTTACGATATATATTAATAGACTTGTAATAATTACTACATACATTGTTGACAGAAATGTCACTGTTACAAATTACAGATATTTTTTATTTTATATTTCTTTTTTTTTGTACAAGTAGTGGCACATGAGATTTTTTCATATCCCACCTTGCTTTCCTGCTAGAGTTAACAAACCCACTTTGTGGTGGATAGTATAAATACACATAGTCCTACTCCTTAGCTACCTTAAATGCCATTATAACAAGATGTGCAGGGTCTTGTAATTCATTATTATTGCATAGTGTAGTATTTTAGTATTAACATTTTATTATTGTAATATTTTACTTTGCTCTACAGTCGTATTAGTGGTATGCTTTTCAGCACAGTCGTGTTAACCTATGTACTTGTATAATTGTTAGGTGTTAGATGTTTTACTGTGTTGGTTGACAAATAACTAGTATTTATGTGTTCGCCTGTCTTTTTGTAATTTCAGGTTAAATTCATGTATGTCTGACTTGCATAGTTTGTTTAGTAATATTAATAAAACAGTGTTCATGATGTCTGTTTTTATCATTCGCATTTCTGGCTTTCCTCAATGCTCCCCTTTGAAGACTTGAAGCAATTACATTATATGCAATTTGTGGGCATTGATTAGCAAAAATAATACAAAGAGAATCATTTACTGTAGCACTTACATCAGTGGCTGAAATAGACTGGAAGATGTGCATATGCATGTCATACCTGAATTGTACTGGAAGATGTGCATATGAATGTCATGCCTGAAATGGACTGGAAGATGTGCATATGAATGTCATGCCTGAATTGTACTGGAAGATGTGCATATGAATGTCATGCCTGAATTGTACTGGAAGATGTGCATATGAATGTCAT
>JAODJX010000119.1:26495063-26505847 GCA_026776945.1 Isichthys henryi | reverse complement strand
AATGGTGTGTGAGTGTGCCCTGCGATGGGCTGGCCCCCCATCCTGGGTTGTTCCCTGCCTCGTGCCCATTACTTCCAAGATAGGCTCTGGACCCCCCGCGACCCAGTAGGATAAGCGGTTTGGAAAATGGATGGATGGATGATTGCATTCACAAATCTTTGACAAATTACAATTATGTCAAATTAACAGGTTTTATTTAGTTGTGGGGCACATTTGGTCCCCATAATGTAAAATGAACTTAATACACACACACAAAATGACTGAGTACTGTTCACATCACTCCATGAAGTGTGAAGTGTGACTTTTTCAACTAATAAGAGAATGAAACCTTTGCACTACTCAAACATCCAAGCAGCTGGTTAAATCAAATAAAATGCTTCCAAAGGCACAATACAATTGAGTGTGATAAATCCACTATACTGCAAAATACATTTGAACTTTTTTTTAATTGTTAATGTACAGGAATAATAATGAAATATGCTTGACTTTGAGTTTGAACACATTTAATAATGATTTCTTTCTGGGAAGATGCACAGCTCAGCTTTATTTATTGCTTTTTGAATCATATGCATGATTCAAGTAGAACAATGCAGTGTCTGATCATTACAAGTATTTATTCTCTCCTGCAGGCTATATTCTTTGTCCTTGAAGAAATTAATGTGGCCATATTTTCCTATTTAGAGAAGGCCGATGCCCTCTTTAATTGTGCACCAATAAAACGCGGTCTGCCATTGCAGGAAGCACCTCTTATCTTGCAAAGACAAAGGGCCCATGTCGGTTCCATGGGATAAAGGCAATCAGGTAAATGACATCTATGGCCATGCCCTTTACATCTATAAGACGCTTCGAAACCCAGGGAAGGTTAATTAGCAAAGCTGTGACTTTTTGGATATGCGTGTTTTCCTACTGACCTTTTCCTGTCGTGTCACTCCCCATTTCTAAATGTCACGATGCTCCTACCTTTTGACACAGAATCCGCAAGCGCAGTTTCAACTGAAAGTTCCCTCCTGTGACATACATCCCCGAAACTGGGTGATGTAGAGCGAAAATTTGCTAGAAGCAGCTCAAATTTGCATGATTAGATGCTTGTAAGACAACACAAGTTGCTATACCTACAGGTTCAGAAGAGGGTATGTGTAAGTTTGGGTTTGGAACCAAACTTAGGTCACTGGAACACCTGGACTCATGGAAGAACTCCATTGCATCCTCTGCAGGTCTACCTAGGCTATAACAACGTAGCTACTCTCACCATTTTGGCTGCAAAGAAAGACTGGCAAGCCAGCAGCGTCAGCAACAGGGTAACGGAACTAAACACTTATGCTACAGTATGTGCATTTGTATAAGGAAAGGACAGCCTATTGCCTTTTATACCTTTATATAACTGTTCATGAAGTATATGCACTATACTTCATTGCCCACCAAGTCCAAAATAAACTGCACTTTTACTCATTTTAGTTACTGTAATAATGTAACTTATGTAACTTATTCAAAAGCCCAGTAACAGAGCTTCCTGCAGGCAATGGACAGAAGTGTTTGCTGATGTTCCTCTTCTTTCCTTTGCGGCTTCAGATCACCGTGTCCGTGAACGACGACCAGGACTCTCTGTGTATGAGGGTGGAGATGGACGTCCGGGCTCCAGCCTTCCATGCCTTCTCCCTCCTGTCAGACCTCTGTCTGCGCCCGCAGTGGGACCAACACTATCTGTAAGCTGCCCATTGGCCAGATCTAACGCTCCTCATCTTAGAGAAATATCTTCATTGATTAAGTTTCTGGGGCTCCAGACATGAATTTTTTCTCAAAAGCCCAGAATCTTTTAGGATGTTGGAGACTTTCAGTATTTATGCAGGTGCAAATGACCATACCTCGTTGGACGGACACTGCAACGTGTGTAGATTCAATTCTATGTTGACTGTCCTGAATTGCACCATGGTGTCAGAGTTAGACTAAGTTGTATTACGCCCCCCTTTTCCCCACTGCAGGAGCTGCGAGGAGGTCGAGAAAGCAGATGAGGAGGAGAGGGTGTACCATGTGAAATGTCCGCCCATCAACGGCGAGTCTGGACGGGACTTTGTGTTTCTGCTGTCCAAGAGAGAGCCCTGCAAGGACGGGTACAGAGACCATACCTTCCTACAATGCAACAAGCTCAGAGTCTCTCTGAGTGCGACCCACTTTTAAAATCACTGCTTTAAATCTTAGTAGGACTTATGAGTTCATGTTAAATAAGACCCTGTCCAAAAAGTGCTCCTTTGGTAAAATTATAGGATCTGATCAAAGTAAACAGTCGCAGTAAATGTATTCCTCCATGTGGCTATTTTGTCAACAGCACTAGTCTATCAGGAGTTCCTGTTACATCCTGTGACACTTGCTGGAAGCACATTGTGCCAATGTACATGGAACAATGTACATGGAATAATGTGTCATGGAACAGTGTATCTTAGTGCCAACATAGCTGAGGCTAATATAAAGCATTGCCCTGTAAGAAGAGCAGACACCACACTGAAGCGTCCTTATCATTACATTGCATTCTATTTGGGGTTATATGAGGTGACTTATCTCTCATGAAGGACATGTAATCCAAATTTGAAGGTTAATGTTTATGAATCAGAGAACACATACTGTTTACACCCTGCTGTATTCTGCAGCCAATGTCAATGTCATTTAAGGGGAACAGTGACACCTAGTGGCTATTTCTAAGTTTTTTCTTTTTCTGCATAATTTCTAAAGTGAATTTTTTCCAGATATCATAAAGTTAGCAAATTACAAATCTGTCAAACACTTTACAGCATATAATTGCCACTGAGCTACATTGTCCTGTGATTTAGCCACGTTTAAATTAATTTTTAAAAGTTACCAACAAATGAAGCGCGCATTGAAATAAGGTAAACACTACATTACTGATGATGAAAAAGTTTGCAAATTAATGAGTGAGATTCTTATTTTGCTTTCATTTCAGTGACCCTTACATCATCGCCCTGAGGTCAGTCACAGTAACTGCTGTCCCTCCTCAGGATGGATACATAAGGAGCGAAACGCAGTGCGTCGGTTTCCTGATCTGGAACAAAAACGGCACTAGCTGTAAGGTGGGAACGTTACCTTTTTAACTTTACCTGTTTTATTAGTGCACATGTAAAACCCTCTTGGGGACTGACAGTAGCATCTGAAATTACGTTTCAACTCCATCCACAGAGGAACTCTACTTTATTCCTGGTGGTTAATGGTCACACTTAATCCCAGCTCTGCATAAGACCAGAAGATGAGAGCAGTCATGCTCATACATACATGTAGCTTTTCGCGACACGGGTAAACTTCAGTCGTAGACTCTGTGGAGTCCAATCTTGCGTTCTTAGTTCTTTGGACATTGTATGCTTTTGATCACGATATTTTAATGGGAAAATTAACAGCAGTTTGAACATACTGATTCACATCTGGATGTTACGTTTGAGAAATGTTAAATGATTGATTCATCAATTTAATTGAATAATTACATAATTCTCGATTTATTTAAATTAGGCTCCCTATCATATAGTTTAATTCTTAAACAAACAAGCTTCACCTTCTAATTCTATAAAGGTTTTATTCATATAAATCTCTGGGTGCGGATTTACATTTGCCAGTATAAGACTCAGCTTATTAGACTCAGTGATATCCTTCCTTCGGCTTCAGGGTGGGAAGGTGGTGAAATTTTTTACTGCACTGATGATTTGTCGATGTTTTTCTGCTGTTGCTGCAAATAGGTGTCTTACTACAACCAGGTGACCTTGGGGGTTCTGCCGTATGTCGCGGGGAACCTCGCTGGCTGGTCCGGGTCCATGGAGGATACAGCCTCGTCCTGCATCGCTTTCCTGGAGAGGGATGTGCTCTGAGTACCACCCCGCATATCATGAAATGTCCAGTGAATACAAGCTTCCCTCATGCAAGGGCGTTTTGGCTTTAACTGTAACTGTGTACTGATGTATATTTGAATGTCGGTGAAGTATAATGGTTAAAAAATGTATTTAAACAACGTGATACGTCATTTTATATGAGGGCCTTGGCAAAACTTTACACAAAGTGAAATCCACATCAAATTGCGTACGATCAGATATTCAGATTCTCTGAAATTGTGCCTTCAACATTTATCATTGATTTAGCATTTTGAAACGCTATAAATGCATTCCTTGGCTGTAAGCTTATTTGCTGATGTATAAATGTAAAGGCTTATTGATGTAAATTGTATATACAAATACTTTATGTACTGTAAATGTCACCCTGGCTGTTGAAATGTTTCCCTATAATAGAAAACGCAATTTACAAAATGTATATTTATGTATGTATTTTAATAAATGTCATAACATTTGTTTTAGATCCTATAAACATTATTAAACCTTACAGATAATGGTGCAAACAGCTTGTGCACCTTAATGTTTGTGCACATGTAGTCCCACAACAACCACGATGCAATAGGCTTCAAAGCAAGATTCCCCTCTCTAAAGGTCCACCTCTTTAGTGACTGAAGGCACCAGCTTCAACTGCTGGAGCAACGGCAGGAACAGAGGAAGAGTAACAGTGTTTGAGAACTTCCAGATGGGTGGGAGAAAATGCAGAAGCAGCACTTTTAACATGCAGAAGTTCTGAGGAAAAAGTAGTTCTTCAGAACTGAAAATGTGATGAGAAGAGACCTTCTGAAAAAGTCACAACAGAAACGCTGCATGTATTCGGTTGTGCTCTTTGAATCCAGAAAGAAGTTTTGATTCTTCCTGTTGGGGGGGATTTTTGCGTCGAACAGTGACAGTTTGATGTCTCCAGGTAACACCTTCTTCATTTCAAAGGTCTTAACTGTCCTGAAGCCTTAAAGCAGCATGGCATTTCCACCCATTGGTCTGTGCGTCTCAGAAAACGACCACCTTCTCAGACTTGGGCTTGGCTTTCTTCACTGGGATGTAAATGTCCTCATGGTCGGCACTCATGGCATTGGACAGGCGGCCCACAGTCACTGCATTTGCTGCAGGAGAAAAACCAAAAACGTGATCTCAGCCTTAGAAGCATAATAAATTTGTTTCTCTTTAGATTAACCTAAAACACAGTCCTGCTTTACTCATTCATACAGCTCAGGTACTCATACTTCCAGAAACCATTCAGCCTTTTCAGTTCAGCTTCTTCTAATGCTATCCGAAGCTTGCTAGGACAGAGCAAACAGAGGGAGGCTTCCTACACAGTCCTGAGAGGAAGCAGAGAGTACAGGGTAGTGTGGACATACTACCATCATCTCCTCAGACTGCAGCACAAAAGCGGAGCACCCAAAGAAATCCAAAGAATAACTGCTAGGCTCACTAAATTTCCCAGCACTGCTCTCATGCTTCCATCGGTCTAAAATGCTTCCCGATCTTGAAGGCTGAGCCAAATATTAATGCTAAAGCCTCTTAATATGCTTAAGAAGAGTTACCTGAATTCTGGTTCTCAGGACAGTCTTTCTGAAAGTGTTCCACAGAACCGCAGACCCGGCAGCACCCGCCTGGCAAAAGAAAAGACCCATTTATGTAGATTTATGTCTTCAAGGAGGAAAGCAGCACATTAACTGAAGAAACATGGCCGACACCTACAGCACATCTACCATACGTACGGATATATGCAGAGTACGCAGCTCTTTTTAAAAATAAAATGTCATATTCAGCACACACCTGCTCTGCTGGCGTGGAAGGGAAATGTATGAAGAAAAATATATGAGATTACATAACAGTAGCGGCATTTTTCGTGATGGTACAACATATTAGAACCTATTTTGGCATGTGCAATCCCCTCAAAAAAGTAAAGAAATCATTTAGGACACATGGAAAAGTATGGATTTCTCTTTGGATTCAGAGTTTTTTATGCGTGACAAGAGACATAATTTATTGATAGCTGCTAGTGAGCTGTGCATAAACAATTTGGAATCTCTTATGTTTGCAACATAAATGGAAAGAGAAAAGTGTGATCTGATACTGCTCGTTTTCAGTTAATGTGAATCACTGTGAAAAGCAGAACTTTCAGACAAAATGAAGTGGTACATACCAGCAGCATACAGTCCTTTGGGATTATCCGGACAGGACCTCGACAAGTGTCCGGTTTCACCGCATATGAAGCACTTGGCATAGGGATACTTGCCTGTAACCAGGAAGGCCGGCTATGTTAGCAATGTAGTTCAAATCACACACAGACATTCTCACGCTCTAAGAAGTGTTTCAGACTTTGTCTAAATTGGTGACAGATGGCACAGCATTTCGTCTATCCTTTGAATTATTACTAGCTCCCCAGATTAAGGGGGCCATCTTGGTCCATCCATCATTTTGCATTTCAACCAGTTAGCTTAAGCTGAGGCTCTGCTCTATGCCACTCACTGCACAGGAGAAACAAATGCACATTTCTGCGGCCACGCCCATCTTTCTTCTGATAGGCAGGCATCATCTCACCCAGGGCGGGGTCCACCTTGGCCCGACACCTCTGGATCTCGTGCTCCGTGGAGCCGCAGCGGTAGCATATGCCCCGGCCCATCTCCACGTCGCCGTCGGCCTCGGGGCAGTCGACTAGCCCGTGGCCCGGCTTCCTGCAGTGGAAGCAGAGCTGCGAACCCCAAAGGGTGCATAAACAGGCGGGGGGAGCAGAACATCATCAGACCGTATGAAGTAAACGACAGAAAGGATTCCCACAGGATCCCCATATCTGAGCCTATATATAAGACACCTCACTGTAGTTTTCCACTGCTAGTAATGCAGTAATCAGTATCTTTTGAGGCACAAACACATGTGCTCTCACTTAAGGCCACTGCCATTTATAATGGTGACAGCCAAATGGGCCCTTGCCCCTTATTCTGGGGACGTATATAATAGTGTACAACATGCTTATCTATAAAACCTCTGTCACTCTTCATCTACTGCTCTGCTCCACCTCCTTCTCCTCTCAAACCCCACTCACCATTTTGTTCTTCTTATCATGCTGCCTTTTTATCCTCCTGTTCTCCCGCCTCTGGTCCTTTTTCAGCGCCATCGCCACCTCCTCCCTAAAGCCCCGGTCGTCGGTCTCCCCAGATGGAAGCGCTTCACCCGCCTGCTGCAGGTATTCCAGGAATCCATTGACGTCTTGGTTGTCATAGTCCTTCTTCTTCTTATTGGGCCTCTTGGCTCTCTGATCGGGCTGGGTGCGCCGCAGAGGCCCGGACCTCCCACTCGTAGATGCCCCCTCTTCACTCCTGTTTGCTTTCAGTACGCTCCATGGCGTTGCCTCTGCCGGCTTGTTCTTGTGTACATTGTTGCCTCGAGCCCACCGCGTCATCACTGAATCACCTAAAGGGGAAACAACACAAGGTTTCACTTATGTCCGGCAGTCCTCGTCTTCAGCCGCTGATGTGATGTGACAGGGCTGCCAACTCTCACACATCTGGTGTGACACTCACACTTTCAGACTCATGCTCACACAAGAAATCTTATCTACATTTTTCCATTATAAACCTAAAAGTAGCTACATTCAAAGCGCTGGGGTAGTTTTGTGAACCCTACAGACTAATGCAATGGAGCTTATGAATGAAAGCAGCTATTACTATCCGTGCACAGTGACTTTGATCGGTACAGCTTCTTTCATCCTCCACATCAGTAATCCTTGTGTTTTATTTTATTACCGTGTGTATTATTGACTATACCATTGTATTTTCCTAGCTGCTGGATGGCAAAATTTCCTTCGGCAATAAGAATCAATCAATCAGTCAGTCACTCTCACTCTCTCTCAACTGTTACATACATGTGCGTGTTTGTGCAGACTTATCCCGAATTCAAAATCTCACTCCAGCCAGCTGGCCAAAGGTTAATTCGTCTTCCTTCATTCCACCAAATACGACTTTCTACCTACATGGAGGACCTTAGAATATGGTTTCACGAGTTATACGACTCATACAGGCGCTGTGCCGGTACTTTCTGCACAATAATCAGGACGGTACACATATTTAGAATAACACAATTGAGATATCGAAATTAAACCGAGGAATTTAATTCCTTTAATTAAGATTAGAAAATAATTTCAACCAGATCCCCATCTAACCTCTGTAAAACATGAAAACAGTCGTTTGGCCCCTTCAGGTGAATATACATTTACTATATTTATATGGATTGGACAACAGTGCCAATTAAACCCGTTTTAAAAAAAACCGAATTTCAGCATATTAAACATTTAAAATTTACTACGAATATGTGAAATATAGACTTACTCTAGAGGCGCTGGCCAAACTCGCATGTTCTCCCGGATGTACGATCAAAGTAAGATCCGTGCGGAAACAACTGTACCGTAAATTTGTTCCCATTAAAACGGTCCTAAGAAACGCAGTACAAAACAGGATCTCTCATGTAGGAAACAGTGTAAAAGAAATACAGGTTCGAATTTACAAACTGGAGAAAATATAAATGTGTAAAATAATAACAAATCTTAAATTAAACACTTTGTTACATAGTCAGTTTAAGGCAAAAGGTTGCATAGACTTAGAATGCAATATGAACAGGCTTAAATTTAGAAACAAGTGAACACTTTGGTAACACACTTTTGGGTTTCATTTGAAAATGATTAAGCTTTGCATCATATTGCCAGTGGTGGCCTAATGATTGGGGAAGTGTGTTTGTGATCAAAAGGTTGCTGGTTTGAATCCCTGACCAGTGAGGTACCCTGAGCAAGGTGGCTGCTTACTGCTATGTCACATACAGGTTAAATGCAGAGGGCGCATTTTGTTGTTCTGTATCAAAAACGACAATCACTTTCATTTCACATATAAGACTGAGATAGAGGGCTATAGTTACTATTGTCCATTAGGAATTTCCTTGAGCCCACATTAGAAATGGATTCACTAATACCATAAGACAAGTGCAGTCTTTGTTCTCAGCTCTTGTTCTTGTTCAACATAGCATTTGCCATCATAAACAGTGATGGGAGCTGTTAAGCCACAAGCCCTTAGGGCAGTTTTTGCATGGGGTCTCCTGAGAAAGCAGAAATATACTGAAAGCTTGTGTACAGGAGGGGTTTGGGTAGTGAAAGAACAGGGAGTATTGAGCAATCGAAGCAATGTTTTAGAAACCTCTTTGGCCCCTTCAGGCGAAGGAGGTCGGATCAGACTGTAGTTGGCAAGAGTGAGGAAGTGCTGACCAAAAGTGGGGATGTTGCCCGACTATAAAAAAGACACTGTGATGAATTCCTCTACATAGAGGACATGCCCACTGAACAAGATGTGTTGTTGGAAACTGTTGTTGGATCAGAGTGTACCACTGCTGCTGTCACTGTGGTGGTTAGAAGTCTCCATGATGAAAACGCTGTAGGTGTGGATGAAATCCATCCAGACATGTTGAAGGTACTGGATGTTGTTGAGGTAGCACAGCCTTTTCAATGTTAAATGGAAGGTGTTTAAAGGACTTTGAACTGGCAAATAAATAGGGTGGGGGTCCCTATTTCTGAGAAGGGGGACATTATGTGTTCCCTTTACTTGGAAAATATACTTCTCAGTCTCCCTGTGAAAGTATTTATCTTGGCTCTGGCCCAATTATTGAACACAGGATTCCAGAACAATGTGGATTGCAAACTGGTTATGACAGTGAGCTAACTCATCTTCGTTACATGTGAGGGTGTGTAGGGATATGCTAACACAGTCTACATGAGCTTTCTGGACTCGGAGAAGGCAAATATGACCATGTGCCTCAGCACTGAGGGAGGTTCTGCAGGAATATGGGTGTCAGGGACCACTGCTGCGTGGTATTTGATTCCTATATGAACACAGCAAGCACTGTACCTACATCTTTAGCACAAAACCAAAGACACTGAGAGTGGATGTTGGCCCGTGACGAGGGGGCGTTGTGTCACCACTCCTAATTGTGATTTTCATTGACAGGACATCAAGCTGCAGCTGTGTCTGGAAGAGCACATTCAGTCCGGTGGGTTGGACAGCACATCCCTGCTATGTATAGCTAATGATGTGCTCCCGGCAACGAGCGAACAGGAAATCCTGCACGCACTGGAACAGAAGGGATGAGAATCAGCACAGGCAGTTGGGTGGTGGATTGTGGAAAGAGTGAATCGCTCCTTTTCGGTGATGAGGCAGCGAGTTTGGCCTTAGTGACTTTGCGTACTGTGGAATCTCTTTGCGAGTGATGGTAAGAGGGAATGTGAGATTTATAGGTGGGTTGGTTCGGTGGCTGCAGTTTAGAGGGCAGTAAAACGGTCCGTAGCTGTGAAATGTGAGGTAAGCCAAGTCATTGAATGAAGCTGTCACTGGTTCACTGGTCTTTGTTGCTGATCCTTATGGTCATGAGGTTGGGGACGGACCAAGTGCTTTCAATGTTAACATGAAAGCAAAGGCACAACTGAGAAGGGGAACCAGACAAGGCAGGAGTATTTAAAATATTACAGTTTATTACAGAGTAAGACCTTCGGTTTTGCAAAAAAAAACAGAAGGTGATGTAGCAGCACGTTTGCCTAAAGCTCACATTGTGAGCCTCACTTTCTGAACTGAAGGATGGGGGCAGGAACCTTTATATCCTGCCCTTTCTCGAGCTTCTTCTCACATTCAATCAGGTAGTTAACACCATCGACCAACAGCTGGACCAGCTCTACCTAATGCACAATAAAA
Source organism: Isichthys henryi (assembly GCA_026776945.1). Classification (NCBI taxonomy): domain Eukaryota; kingdom Metazoa; phylum Chordata; class Actinopteri; order Osteoglossiformes; family Mormyridae; genus Isichthys; species Isichthys henryi. The sequence goes on along the minus strand of JAODJX010000119.1, from coordinate 26,495,241 downwards.
CATAAGGGAAAAAAGTTAGAGTTGACAAAATGACATCATTTACTTTATCTAATTGTGTGAAATCAGTTGAATAACAACAGCAACAACAACGATAATGACGGCATCCATCCATCCATTTTCCAAACCGCTTATCCTACTGGGTCGCGGGGGGTCCGGAGTCTATCCCGGAAGCAATGGG
>JAODJX010000119.1:26478833-26494963 GCA_026776945.1 Isichthys henryi | reverse complement strand
AAACCGGAGTACCCGGAGGAAACCCCACGACGACATGGGGAGAACATGCAAACTCCGCACACATGTGACCCAGGGGGGAGATTCGTACCCGGGTCCCAGGGGTGTGAGGCACCATGCCGCCCATAATGCCGCCAATAATAATAATAATAATAATAATAATAATAGTTCTGCATTGCTTAACATTCTTTCCCACAACATCCAACCACATATATATCCAAAGTCCCATAAGGTCAAAACAGAGCTGAAAAATCCTGATTGGCTAATGGCCCACAGCAGACATAATGTTGCACATGTATGTATTTACTTTAATACAATTTTATTGTTATTTTAATGTGTACAGTACTCTCTCTTTTATATAAAGTATCTTGACTTTTTAGCTAGCACAGATACAGTACAGATGCAGTATACCCGTATAGGTTTGTATTCAGTGGTACCATCCTATTGGACAGAATGTGACCTGGATGTTAAGCAACACGTACCTTTAATAATGATAAGACAACACTAACCCTAATATACTATGTTTACCCTGGCTTCGGCCTTTATGTGTATAACTTTCCAGTTTATGACTTTGGTTATTTATTCAGCACTGTACTTGACTCATGCTGTCTTTCACACCCTTTATTCTGAATAAGCCAGGTTTACCTCCGATTTGCCCAAGCGGTCGTTGTTGGAAATATCGAACACATCCCCCACGGCAGCGGTGTCAACACCACCGGTGCCTCGCTTCTGGAGCCGCAGGTTGTCCAGGATCTTACCGAAGCGGGTATCCTAACAGACGCAACACAGATTCATGCCAATTCTCTACTGTTATCGTGAACATTTATAAAGTTCCCTAACGTCATTGGCTGGAGTGCAGGGAGTGTCGAGGGCTGCCTAGGGGTTTCAGGTTTTGGGGTTTTCCGAGATACTTGTGACTGTGGTGTAATGGGCGTGGCCTGCTCACCTTGCTGAGCCGAGGAAGACGCACGTGTACCCCCGCCCGAAGGCCTGTGCCCAGGTTCGAGGGACAGGTCAGGACGTAGCCCAGGCGTTCATTCCACATGAACTCCCAGCCACGCTCCTGGATCAGATGCTCCACCTGTTGGAAGATGGGGTAAATGGCTCCATCAGGTGCGGGTAGGGGAGCAAGACCCATGTTTGAATAATGACTTTTGTCCCTCTAAGTTTTTAATCTCATTAGTTTATTTATGGAATTAAACAAAAGGGACACTGAATACCCAAGGAAAAGGATCAGATGTTTGGGGGGGGGGGGGCAATACCTCTTTGAGTCCCCTGCAGAATCTCTCGAACACCCTCTTCATGTTGCCGCCTTTTTCCATGGAGATGACCCGAGTGTGGTCTTCCTCATTCACCCATATCAGGAAAGTTTTCTCATTGTTGTGCCTGCAGAACAAGGGTTCAGGATTAAGCTCAGGCACACAAGAAGAAAACAAAGAAATGGGTCTGAACATGAAGCGTGCCCACCCGCCTGAGGCGAGTAATTTAGACAAAGGGCAATTTACAAAAAACTGAACATTAGCTTGCTGGCTAAAAATGAACTAATCCAGTTGGACAGCAGCAAAAAATCTTTAGTTTCACCCCTGCAAACAAAAAACCACCAAAACAAGCAACCTTGGCAGTCCAGGAGACCTTGTGTGACATACAGCACTATAATGATGCAGTTTCAAAAGCCATTAAAAATAGTTAATCAAGGGCTACTTATTGACAATAATTATTAACAGAAATTAATTAATAATATTATGAGCAATTCATAAATAACTATGCAAAATAATACTTTGCTGTCAGAGTTAGCAGCAAGCTAGTTAAATGTTTGGGTTACTGCTACTATAAAACTTTTAAACTCTAAAGAACTGCGTTCTAGATGACATCGAAACCAAAAACACAAATGCATTGAAACTGGTTATAATTTTGGACAAATTCAGGTTGTATGCTAAGTAGATTTCTATGCACAACACCTTGCAATGATTTGAAATTTATTGCCCATAAACTGTCCCGGCTGTTCCTGGGGTGCCTTGTGGTTTTGTTAACTGGCACACCAGCATGCCATTACAGCAATCCCATTCAACATACCAGATCCCCCTGGCGTCTGGCCAATCACGGGCCATACCCGCACATGTCAACAGGGGAGAAACAGGCTTATCAAACAGGAAGTGGTCCTTAGGCAGAGGAGAGAGAGTGAGCATTTCAGGTGAATGGCTTTATTGCAAAGTTGTCTTTTTGCAGGATTTGTATAATTAGTATGATTGTAAAGTCATTTAAGTAATACATATTCTTATTGCATTGTGCTTTTATCCAGAACAATTTAATTTTACTGATTTAAATTAATCATGGCACAGTTAAGGTTAAGTATGCAGCTCAAATGCATAACCTAAACTATATGTCTTATTATTCATATTTATTAAATGTTGGCAATAAGGTCACCTGATAATTTCTGAAAGTCATAAAAGGGTGAGTAAAAAATACCAGTTATTAATTTAGGGAACAGCACTGTGCCATCTGCAGGTTCGAGGCACTTCTATTGGGCCCAGTCTCTAGTTATTTCTGCTGCTGATTGCAGAGGACAGACTGGCTTATCTAGTTGATGTTGCTGAGGGCTACCAGCACAGTGAGGGGGGGGGGAAGGTGAAGCCTAGTATGTGACTAGACAAAGGTCACATGCACAAACTAGCTTATAGCTCTCATGTGGTTGAGAAAACAGTCATCTATTCTCTTTGTTTATTCCGTTTTGCTGTCAGTTGTTTGCGTGTTTCTCTTTATTGGATTTAAATCTGTTAGTCATTAGTTTTGTGTTTTGTTTTAAGGTAATTATAGTTTCTGCTTTTTACTCTCTAATTATTTAAATATTTGTTTTAATAGTTAACTTCTTTGTGCAGCACTTTGATTGACACCCGCTGTGCTATAAAAAAGATGATTTGACTTTTTGCGCAAGGGAAAAAAACAGAAGACATTTTCAAGAGAAATGGCCTTTGTTTTTATCAAGGTCTATAGATTAATCAACTAAATTTATATATTTAGTTTATGTGTTTGCGTGTATGTGTGTGCTTTTACAGTATCTGAACTAAAGTCTACATTAGGGTCCGTTTAGGCTAATGAAGTGTCGCTGAGATTACTGTAGGCGTGGTCTAGGCAGATGGATGGACAGCTTGCTTACATCGATTAGCTGCTGTTGCTCCTTCTCGGTCATCTCACCCAGGCTGTAGTATTTCCCAGACAGGTCGCCCTTGAGGCCCGATAGCGCCTGGACCACCACACGCTCGACCTCGCGGCGCTCTGCGCGGGAGCAGGCGGGCGGCAGGCTCAGACCTCGGATGCTGCGGCCCGTCCGCACGCGTGACGACAGCACGTAGCGGTCATCGAACATGCCAGAGGTGATCTACGGGGGGAGGGGCACTCGGGTCAGACATAATGGGCCATCGGTTGCCATGGTAAGCAGGGGCGGATTAACTTATCTGGAGTCCTAGGCTGACATCAGCAAGATCACTCAGGAGTTGTCAATTTAACTAACAGTTCCATCTTTCCCAAGGCGGGACTGGGCCCTGACCCTAGACTACTGGCTAGGATAGCTGGTGCATTAATCTGTAACGGTAAGAGTAGATTGTTAAGTTAATTACCTTAGAGCTGTCCAGGTCAGTAGGGTGCTTCATGCGTCTGGGGTCATAGCCATTGTGTCTGTCCTTGATGACAGGGTCGAAGATGTCAGCAAAGACCTACATATGGCAAAAATACTCATGAACATAAATACAGTAGATACCATCAGAGGCTGGACAATTCAAAGGAACTCAAAAACAAACAAAACAACTCGTCACATTTCTCAGTAATTCATTAAATGCTGAACATTTCTGATAATCATATCGATTTATAAATATGAATAGGATCACGAAACAGGCAGAATAATAAATACGAAATGAGGCAGTTGGATATCAAGTTTGTTTATGCTACTCAGTGAAGGATATTACAGGACTGGGTCCTGAGATTTGAACTGATAATGTTCAGATTTTAAATTCATGCCATTAACCACTTGGTGACTGACTCATTAGCCAGTATATTCTCAGGAGTGGTACTTTTACAGATTATCAAACTGTAATGGACACAGCTGTGACACTGGGACCAGCTCAGATTCCGAATCCAACCTCATAGCTCTCCTCATCGCCAGCCACCATGCCCACGGTCTTAATGAAGGGGTGCCCAGGGTTGTCCACGCCGGTCTGGATGCACTGGTCCAGGGTCCAGCCACTGGGGGTGCACTTGTCGCGCAGTTTGCTGTAGATGGCCGGCGTCAGTGCAGATGCCATGCAGTTGTTATGCTGGCGTAGGTCGGGGAAATCGGCACTGTTGGAGGACCGGACACACAAAGGCATTAATAAGAGACTCATGCTGAAGCAGCTACCCCATCATACTTACACCTTTAACATTTCTACCAGCCATACTCAAACCATCTTTTCACCAGAAATTATGACTACAATCAAATGTTTATAGAAAGCAGATTCTTCTACAATAGCCGGATTGAGTTGATTACTTTGACTAAATACATAAATTGTCCTTTCCTTAACAATTGTATGTACTACATACTACTGGCCAAAATTCCAATTATTAGAGATTGCAGATATATTCCTTGCAGAAATTTATTCAACTGTTGCTGCAGTTTCTTATTCAATCATCCAATGTATATTGGACTGCATATGTACAGTATATTGGACGATTGCCACTAGTGTATACTTATATAGTATAGTATATAAGTATACTATATTTTATAGTGTATACTATCTTAAAATAGTATTCATGTAAACCTTTGTGAGGTTTGTAGGAATAATTAAGTGCTGGAGCAGAATAATGCGATTTTTTTTCCAGTTGTCAGTGTTTGAGCACCACATTGAGGCTAAATTTTGCCTCGTTCATGGCACAGTCCAGATGTGGCATTTCCATTCTCCTACTTAATTGGTTCTTGAGATGGGTTATACTGGTCACTGCTGGCTGACTTGCTCTGTCTCATTATGTTTGGCTCTGAGTATACCAATTAAAGTTATCTGCCCGTGGCAGCTTTAACGGCGGATGTAAGGCTCACTGGTGCATCAGTGCAGGTCCTGCAGCTTTCACGGCACCGCAGTACCTCTGGCTATGGAGACACTCGCCTGGCTACACAGATGAAAGCTCCCTCATGCTATAATGTTATCTGGCCCTGAGCCATCAGCAAGCACACTTGTGCGCAGAACTCTCCCCGCTAAAAAAAAGTTTATTCCAGCAACGGTTACCTAATGTTACGATTGAGGTATGGAAATGTTCAAAGTGGCCAGTTTCCCTGATGCTCCCAGAACGTTGTCCCACTGATGCAACAACTACTACTGCAACGAAGGCTAATAATATAAATTACACCAGTTTCAAAAATGAAAGTATGTAGAAATGAGAGTAAGGTAAAGGTGCATTCAGTTTTGTTGGATTTATTTTGATCTGTTTTGGATTGTAAGTTTTTCGGAGTATGACTCTTTGCGCTATGTCTCTATTGACTGTATCCACTTTTGTCTCCGTGACGACTCCCTGTCTGTGTGTGAGTTTATTCTTTTAAAGTTCGCACAACAGAACAGTCTGCTAATAACTGAACTGTCCGCCTCGTGATCTCTTTGCCACTCGAGTGCCGCAATATTTTATGTATTAGACCTGCAGCGTGGTTTTAATGTACAATGCAAGGTTTTTTTTAAATGTTCCATGTAAGTGAATAAGAACACTTTCCTGAGTGTGAGGATACCTTGGAGGGTACAGCTTCATTTTCTCCTGGGCGGTGACACTAGCAGAGTCACCCCTCAGGTAGCTGGTGGCAAAGGAGCCAGCGCCAAGGCCGCCCAACATGAGGGCGACACCGCGGCCAGACATCATGCGGGTGAAAACTCTCGCCATCTTCACTGCTCGGGGTTACGACGTCACCTAAGAAGACTGAGGGAGTAAGTGGGGCACAGGGAAAGGGCAATCAAGGCGCAATCAAGGGGCAATTAAAGGGCATTTAGAACGGCATACAAAAAAAAAATTGTACCAACCAAGAAAGCTGTGAAAGGAAAAGAATATATAAAGCATATTATCTGCTAAAAGTATAGGCGTTTTTATGACGTAAATAACTATATAATATTCCCAAGTAGTAAATCCCAGGCCAAACTGAAATGTACATAATAGAGTGAAATATGTCCTTCATTTCAGATACAGTGAGGAATTTATCTTAATTCAGCTTCAATATTTGAAAATATTCTTAAATACTTATATATTTGGAGAAAAAAAGCATATTACACCAAGTGATTTTTACCATTATACTGGAATTCTTGATCTGCAACTGTAATGAATTGTGTTACACTTATGTAACAGTGAAGAACCTTGATGGAATTCTCCAGAAAGTTCAAAATTACTTTCTGTCAAAACCCATGGTCAAGATAAGGACTAGTAAACTTGAATGAAGAAGAATTAGCATGTTCAGTGTATTATGATTATTCAAGGGTTATCTGGAAGTAAGAATAGTCAAAGTTATGTTAGTTCTTACATGGGAGTGTGACAGATACCCTTCAGTGTGCCCTGGGCAGTGCTGAGATGGCATTTTAGTGGTGGTTCTGAGAGTCACAGTCAGTATCGTGGTGAAAGCTGAGAACACCATTGCACAACCTAATCCCAAGGTTAAAGGGAGTTTAGATCCACTTCAGTGAAGTAAAAAAATGCTTGACTGCTTGTGATATCTGCTGTAGGCGACGTTTTTGCCGTCGTACCCAAAGTTTGGAAGTTTGAAATCAGCTTGGCTGGGGGACATTAAAAGGTTATTACCAGGAGCAAGAGTATTAATAGATGAGTCCAGTTGGCGCGGTTTGCAGGACTCGTGATCCGGCGTGACATTCTGAACAGGTCAAAGCTGCTGACTGACCACCGAAGGGCGAGACGAAAGGAAGAGGCGGTGGGAATGCAACAGAGCAAACAGGCAAATCTGAAAATGCTACATATAGCTAGTTTGTGGACAGTGAGCTATGGAAGGTGGGGTCACTGGCTCTAACCTTTTCATTTGAATAAAGGTACATTATTGGAACTTAAAGATTCAACAATAGTATGAATAGTTCTCCCAGCACCTGCTGGACGCTGGATAACACTCTTTTATGATGGCTTATTGCATTTATGCAGTGTGACACCCACATCTAAGGTAAGGAAGTTAATTTAACATTAAAAGATATAATTGTGATAAAAATATATATTTTACAATTATATCTAAACTTAGATATTTAGCATATACAGCAATTAATCAGGGCCAGTTCACACAGACTGCATTGTGAAATGCGTTTCATCTTTCGCTATACTGGAAATACCAACAAGTTCGAAAAGAATTAGCTTTTGTCACTTTTCAATAAATACATTCAATTACTGAATATATTAGAAATCTGTGAAACATCTCACAGTTAAACCACCACAAAATGTATTACTGTTTGTTAACTATAAATCTCATATATCTCATATAAATTGTTTTGCTTTTTTCAAGGGTATATGCATAGTTAAAATAATATCAACACATATATTATAGCAAGTGTCTGCAACAGTAATCACAGAAATAGCTCAAACTCAATCAGGTTGTTTTCAGTCATTTCCTAACCCTCACAGACATGCAGGTGGTTTTAAAATGTACCTCTTGTAGGTATATTTCATGAGAAAACATGGAAGATCTAAATGGACTTAAGATATAAAATACTTTATTGGCTATTCCATGGGTGGAATTCCTTAGCATACAGCAGTGACAGTCATACTTCTATAAAGATATAATTATAAAGATATAATTCTACCAAATATCAGAATATGGCTTTAAAAACACTCATACACACAGTACTACAGAATGTAAAGTTAGGGTAATGGTGAAGGATTTGCCTTAAAATGAAGCACGGAAATGCCACAGTACCTTGTTGGGTAGCACTGTTCCGTTCCTGCTGTTCAGAGAATGATACCCTCCGTGTAAAGCGAGCGAATACTGCCACAGGATTAGCTTCCCGCTCCAACGCCAACCAATCTGCTTTCGTCTGTTAACGTGTCAGGATCCACGTGGACGGGTCGGGGTGCCCTTCAGCTTGACCCTCTTCGGCCCACTCGCAGGGCGCCCCCAGGCCCAGACAATCAGTGGTGTATCCCTCATTAATGTGTCTTGGGCAGTAATATCAGACATTTCTGATAATTTTTAGGAAGCTACCAGTTTGTATAAACTGATGTCACAGCATTAGTGGAACAATGTCATATGCATTAGAACGTCAGATGTGACTAACGTGTACCCTGAACATGCAGCTGTTCTTTGAAACTGGAGGCGAGTTTTCGAAATGCCATAACGTGGAATGTATCTGCCGGCTCCGGAAAGTCCGACTCCTATATCTAGCCTCTAAAATGACCAGATAACGGAATAAAAAAATGATAATGATGGACAAATCCTAAGAGCTGTGAAACTCACACAGATAATGTAGAATGACAGGATTTTCAATTCTATTTGGCTAAATAATTCAGTTCTTCATGTGCTCTGATCGGTTTGTTTCCTTGATTTAAAGACTCATCCAGCCGTTTCACATTAACATTAGTGACACATGCATGATTATAGGAGACTGACCAATCAGCAAACAGCAAGAACTCAGTGCTTAAGTGAAATCCAGTGCCTTTTAATTGAAATTGAAGTTTACAAATACTGTTCTAGCTCAAAGTGTCCCCCCTGACATGGATTATCTGGGGGGGGGGTATCCCACAAAGCAGGATTTTTTCATTAGCCAGATAATGTAAGACAAATGTAAGGGTTGTCCAATAGTAAGGACACTTCCCTCTCTTCCTTGACTTAAATTATCCAGCTAACTGGGAAATCCTGCTTTGTAGAATAACCCCTATGGTCACTCAATGAGCAAAAGTGCCCACAAAAATCAAGCAAACAGATTAAGACACTTTCAAAAGACTTTTATTTTACATGTAAGCACTGAATGGGATTAGCCACACACACTCCTAAAGAATCAATGGGCAAGAAGAGACAAGAGAAACAACAACAGTAATTTCTATACTATACAGTATAAATAATATATAATATACAGTATAAATAAAAACAAAGCAAACACCCCATTTGGGTCTATTCAGGCACATGCACATGCAATGCTGTGCATTTCTACATCGGTAGAACTTGCCATTACAGTAAATTATTAAAAAATGAACACATTTTGTGCTACATAATTTTATTTTTTATGTTTTTATGGTGTCTTGGGAGAGACAAAATACCTACTATACAACTTTAAAAAGCAACAGAATGTTTCCCAGCAGACTTGAAAATAAATAGCATTTGCGGTTCAGCTTCTTTTGTGACACACTATGTACATAAACACATCGAAACTTTATTGAAATAAATAGCAAAAAAAATTCTAATCTAGCCATGCAAGCATAGCTACATCGCTGTCCGCACCACTCCAAAGCCCTGTGTTAATGACTAATTCGTTATAACTTTTCCCTTTTTTCATTATTATATTTTATCTGAGTAAAGATGTCTTTGATTGAATCTCAGCCATAAAAACAATCAGTATTTGATTATTTTCAATAAATAAATTTTTTTTTTTTTATTAATTTGTTTTTAATTTTATTTTTTTTTTTTAAATTAGCAAATGTTTGTTAGCCTTCTCAACTAAGGAAAAAATGTAACAATCAATACATATGTTTGCTATTGTGAAGAAATTTAATGTTTCTCGGAATAAGAAACGGTTTTAACGTTTCTCGGTATAAGAAAATTCCTTTATTTGTGGCTGGTCGTGTGTTAAGGCATTTCAGTCAACACTGCTACTGTGGATGTCACATTAGGTGCATGTCAGTCTTGAGAATAACAAAAACTGTTACATGGAGATTAAAAATGACATTTTAAAGACAAAGCCTGACTTTATGAGTCAAGCAAGTACAAGACGAGGAAAAGATGCATATCGTATTCGATCTACCACTTATTAAATATATATAAATATAAGTAGTTGTTTCTATAGGGGTGCAGAAGACTGTTTTTCTTCACAGTAAACTCTCTGATTCAGTCTTTGTGGAAATATATAAATAATAATTAGCTATTATACATATTTACCTTCTCAGCCATATAGCTAGGCAACAGTGACTTTAATGAGTCGTTAGCTCATAATATTTGACGCAGTTATGAAATATTTGACATACAAATAATGTACTGTTAAGCCAGGCAAATATATCACATTTAATTCTCTACAGAAACTGCTGTCATGGTGAAAAGGAGATGAATTGTGGGAAAACATTTACATTTGTGATGGGCCCAGCGTTCATAAAATGTGATGAACTGACTTTAACCACCAGGGGGGGATAGCACATCACTTATACATTATGTTCACGGTTTTTGAATACTCCGCATGCTGTCAGTAGTATCAATTAAACACGTAATCACTGATTCATCACCCTGTTTGAATTTTCAAAATAGAAACACATTTTGATGCTTCTAACGACATTTGTAGTCGCTGTTTAAGATGAGCCATTTCTGTAACAATGATTTCCATTAAAGGGCATGAGCTGTGGTGAAGGGCAGCACTCACAGAACTGTGGAGCAGGTCAGGGACACATTGCATGCTAGAAAGTAGCCGGAGCATGCACTCATGGAACCGTTCAATTACACAGAAGTTGGAAGAGACATTCCTGCAGAACAAGTATGAGATTATTTTATTTAGATAAAACACCGTAAAGCACGAACCGTAACTATTCCATCAGTAAGGTTTATTGGCTATAAAGTCATATTTTGTTGCTGAAGCAGATGATTATTATTAACCACTATAAGTCAATACCTTCTCACGTCACACTGAGCATTATGCAAATCACAGGCTTCTAATTAACTAATAATTAAGGATCTCTTTTAAAAACACTGGCTTCAAATGTCGCTATTTTACAATCTTTATTTGCCTTATCTTTTTTTTAATAAAAATCAATTATAAACTGCACCAGAAAAATGTATTCGGGTAGATCTAGTGTTAGGTCTACCGGATTTATGAGCAAAGGGTTTCATTTGTGATTCCAGGAGGGAAAAGGTTCTTTAATTGGGAAAGCTTCATTAAATAACCAGATGGATAAATGTGTGTAAAGTCAAAGAGCTAATAAATTATTAATCTTGCATAAATGACAATCCAGAGTAATGTTGCGACAATCCTCAAGCCTAGCTCATGGCACAGTTGACGGCTTAGATGGGCACCCTTCCATCACTGGGCACACAGTCACATACAATTGGCAATTTAGAGAGAAAAATTTACTCAACTGCATGTTCTGGCCCACAGAGGAGGCCGGATGATGCAAAGACACTGTGCAAGGTCAACTTACACAGAGCTGGAGGTGCGAACTGAACCCACAGCCCTGTGATGTTGCGGACCTAGCCACTGTGCTGCCTAGCTAACAAGTCACTGTTAATTAAATGAAACACAGTACACAAATAATCCCAGACACTGCAACAATGAATGGATTAAAAAGAAGCAATCTGATGTTTTACTTTGGATCAGTCAAAGTGTAGACCTCAAGAACGAGAACCTGAAGTGAGTCACTCATTCACGAGTATCTACAGACCAGCAAATGCAACAGTGTGGCTGGAATGGGAATGAAATCCTCAAAAATATGACAGACAAACATTATCTATAGCAATTAAATAAACTGCATTTATAGCTGCTTAAGGCTGTGCAGGATAACAGATTCACTTGCTGATACTGTCGCACAAAATGTAAAAAAAAATATTTTGAGAAAAACACATTTTGTGCAAGCCTTTCACGTAGGTGATCCTCTTCATATACTGGAGTTCTGTGCACTATTCCGAGTACTGCAGACAGAGATAATTTGTCTAAGATATGAAAGACGAAGGGTTCACATATGGTACCAGTCTACCTACCCCAAACTATAATTGTGACTGAAATTAAAACAAAATAGGCCGAGAAACACATTACAGACATATAAAGTCATTCTTGCCAACAAAGTACACCTAGAACACACCTTCTTTTTCCATAAAATGGCAATGTGAGGCATTCATTCTGCCACAAAGAGGTGAGAGAAAAGCCAGATGATGCAATGACATTTATGTACATGCTACATTTCCCAGTACTTCCCCTTTTCTCTTCTAAACAGAGAAGCGTTTCTGTCTCCTGCTCCCGTTTTGTGCCTGAAGCTTCTCATATTCCGCTTGCTGAGAATGTAGCGACCACACTGCCTCTGAAGCCGTGACACCCACCTCTGACCACTTTTTCTTGTTTCCTGTCTCTCCGCTAATCTGCTCTCTCTGCCATGCAACAGTTCTGTCCGCCTTCGCTTCTCAGTGTGCCCGGCATGTGTTTCCTGGCTGCTATGGCCGACCTGTGTACCGTGCCAAAGGACATGCTTCAAGCTGGGAGTCGTGGCTCAATCTTCAGGGACAGGTCGTACAGGGTGTCCTCGTCCATTACTAGGGTTTTGTCCAGCAAGTATTGTGTAACCTAGAAAATCACAAAGGACAAGAAAATATGCTAGCCTCATTCTAGACTGTATACATATTACCCTATCAGAATCTGACATAGTGAGCCAATCAAATAATTGACATGTCCTCTACTGGCACACAAACATATTAGAGAACTCAAGATAAAGCACAATATAGGTCCTGTAAGTTGCAAGGTGGAACCACTGCAGGCTGGGATTCCTGCTCCAGCACATCCCAGTGATGCTTATTAGGATCCAGATCTGGGGAATTTGGTGACTAGGGTAACCTCCCCCAGGGCAACAGCTCATATGTACCTGCCCATCCACAGGATGTAAAAGGAAAGTGAACTCATGGGACCAGGCTACATTCTTTCTCTTTGTCCCTTGTCAAGTCACTCAGATCTCTCGCGTGCTGATTTCACCTGAAGAAAAGTAGCTGTTCGCTTGTCATTTAATACAACTCAGATCTTGATTAGTGCAGGTGTTCTGAGATAATCAACACTGTTCACGTCATCTGTGGGTGATCATGGCACTTTATTTTAACATAATGAGTAAGACATCAGACATATTACCTTCCTTCACTGCTCGGTATTCAATAACAACAGGTGTTCAGACATTTTCTAAAATATATTTCATGATTCAAAAAACAAGTTACAGGCAAGGCCACCCAAGCACCCTCTGAGATCATGCTGCCGTTTCTCCTTGAGCACATACCTTGGGCTGGTGTTCAATCCTGTAGGGAGTCTGTTGGAACTGGCGGATCTCGCGGATGATGTGTGAGATCTAAAGGAAACATGTCGGAGAAGCGTTTAATTACGGTTATAGTCTGACAGCTACTTTTTCATACATATATATGTTCAATTACAGGCAACTGCAAACGCTTAATGCCACGCAATTATAATTATCAAATGAAAACATAGATGATACATTTTTGACAACCTGCACTAGTGGCCAAAATTGTGGAAACACTTACAATTTTTAAAGACTGCATAACTTTACTGAGCTGCGGCTCCAGTTACTTATGTAATAATCCAATGTATGACATTCTTTGACTGTTTGTAAACATTACTGCCAATATTCGTGTAGTGATTTTTAAAGCGCTTCCACAATTTTGGCCACTAGTGTAGATTGTCAAAAAAGTTTCATGTAAGTCTTTGGTTTGTGTGTTTTATTGCTCACATTTTTGTCAGTTTTAGTCTTACCATTCTCATCTTAGAGAAGTTGACCAGACCCTCTTCTGTAAAGTTGGGTGTTCCCTCTTCAATGAAAGCCAGGTCGGTCAGGTACATGCCCAAGTAGGGGACGCAGGGTGGGTTACAACTACAGTAGGTGCACATATAACCATGTGAGCTGATATAAGCTAGGAAGCAGATTCTCAGCAAGGAAGAGAAACTAAGCACCACATTCAATAAACATGAATCAATTTATGTCATGAATATATTAAACCTCACTTTTTCAGGGTTTCCCGTAAATTTTTAAATCTTCCTTCGGATGAGACTATCTTTTGCAACTTGTCCATCAGGGCTTTTGTCTGCGAGAAGAACAAGGTTTTTATTGATGGCCTCTGCGATAAGCTAATTTGGGATCTATGACAAATGTACCTCACAGTACAGTTCATTACTTATACTGTATACTTCGAGAAATTCACAGAAGATGATTATCTGAGATGAATTTCAAAATTACCTATCATCAGATTAAATAAATGCCAGATTAGACAGTTTGACCATGAATCTACCTGTTTGCAGACCTTGGCCCATGTCTTTTTCAGCCTGTAGATGGCGCTGCGGTTGAGGGCAGAGGTGATCTCCAGCACGCCATTGTAATTGTGTAGGCAGCGGCAAATGTCAGCTACTGCTATCCACTTCTCAATGGAGTTAGCCCTGGAGCCCACATCTGTATGGGTCATGATCTGAGATGCTACCAGGTTACTCATCTGGTAAAGAATCAATGGGCAGGACATTTCCTTAATACGTTTCTGCATTTGCATCTGTACTATTTCCCAGGGGTAAAAGGGTAAAATAATATATAGCATTCATTTTGACAGATACAATTATAGTAGTTTTTATTGCTTGTAATACTACTGGGAAATAATTTTCCTTTATAGCCTGTAAGAGTGTATACTAATTAAAATTTCACTGAATGATTGATCTGAGTGAAATTACATATTATTCCAAGACATAATAAAAATATGTGTGAGTATCAGATCACTTTTGAGTGGTTTCTCTAGGTGTGGATTCTCTAGGTGAGTACCTCATTAAAGTGTTGGCTGGTCTTCATGATGTAGGGTGTCCTTTCAGTCTTATCTACCTTCATCCAGCCTTGGCCAAAAAATTCCCTAATGCAAGAAAGGCGGTATGTAATCCTTCATACGTCATTGGGCTATGATAAGCTGAATTGTATCCCACAGCTGTGATATATCCAACAGAAATTTTACTACTAAAAATGACATTCACAAGGCCCGTCGTGTGACTCATTCAAAATTCTAGTCAATTACATAATGACTGATTCTCACTCACAGGGGATGACATCATTTAAAAGGAAACTCACTAGGAAAGAAACACTATGACTGACACTCACTTGAAAGGAGTAATCGAGGTGACAGTGATATCATAAGGAATGACCTTCAAGTGATGGACCTTCATACAAAGGGAATGTAATTATCATGATGGGCACTTACTCATACGGAATGCTCCGGAAGACAATGTGGTCGAGCAGGGTGATCTGTTCTGCTACCTCCATAGCTGACAGTGATTCAAAGCACTCAGTCTTGGGACTTTCAGCCTTTGGAGAAAGACCATAAAGTCACAGGTCAGTGCAATACGTAGCAAGCAGCCTTATGCTGAGTGAGATACCACAACTAGCAATTCCAACCACTGGCCTACTCTATCCTTGACCACCCCTTGGTTATGGTATCTAGGCAAAACTGGGTGCACTCCTCTAGTAGGAACCTCGTGGTGTGCAGATACTGGTTCCTGGTCTCTCATTTTAAGTTCCGTCCTCCTTAAATTGGCTCGATAACCGTTGTATGCCAGTGATCTGTTATCTGCTGTTCTGTATGTCACTTATGGACTTCAGACAAATAGAATTAACCTAAGTAACTGGCTGTATAAAGTGGAGGAGTGTCTCGACAACATGATCAGTTAATTTCCAGAATGTTCGGAGGCTCACGTCTTTGTGGCAAAAGAAACACGTCATACGTCTAATACACTTGACCCTGACAAAAGGGCAGCATAATTAAGGACATAATCACTCATAATTAATCGAAAAGTATTGATTCAGGTCCCAGAGACGCCCTGCTGTTTTGCTTTGGTACCTCTACCAGTGCTCCAGTAAAGGATCCAGGTATATATAAGGTTAAGCAACTAAATCTAAAAAAGTGCTGCTGTTAATTTGAAGCCTTATATTCTATCTGAAAATACAATCAGTGCATTTCAGCACCCAGGATGACACTTTAGGATCTGTCTGCTTCTAAAGGGCTAAGGCTCCAATTCAGGTATAACAGCGCTTTCAATAACAGTGACCTTGCAGACTAAACTGAAAAACTGTTTTTATTTAGTGCCAGGAAAGCAGCAGGTCACTGGGCGAGTCTCTGCTTTCTCGTGTGTGTGTGTGTGTGTGTGTGTGTGTGTGTGTGTGTGTGTGTGTGTGGTGGGGCGGGGGGGGGGGCGGGCTCTGTAGATGATTCACAGATGATAGAG
>JAODJX010000119.1:26453263-26463282 GCA_026776945.1 Isichthys henryi | reverse complement strand
CTCGAACCCGGGTCCCAGAGGTGTGAGGCAACAGTGCTAACCACTGCACCACCATGCCGCCCCTATATATATATATATATATATATATAAACCATATTGTACATCACATTAGCCCAATAATATATGCTAATACTGCATATGTTTTATTGACATTCTCCTAATAATGCACACACAGTCTTGCAGTACTGAGTAGTACAGAGAATGTGATCTTTTTGCTTTCTTCTTGGGAGCCAGAAACTACATATTTATATGTAATACTGATGACCCTGGGCTTTTTTCATCTTCAACAAATATGTCAATTAGAAATGTGTACAGAACATTACATAAAAGTTTTCCAGATGAACAATGGATGGACCAGTGCATGGAGCAGCAATATGTAACAAAAACTGTGAGGTCGCTATATTTGTTTTAATTCCGAAAAAAATGTATCCAAGTAATCATATCCAGATTGTAAGATTCAGCTGCACAGATAAGACAGGAAGTGTACAGGATGAAGAAGGGGCAGATGGAGAGAAGGAGGGGGGGCTCGTTTCAGTCTCAGGGAGATACTGTACATGGAGGGAAAAAGGCCTGAATGGAGGGAACAGTGCTGCACCTCCACCCACAGCCAAACAGCCTCCAACCTGCTGGAAAAGTTTGATTCACCATTGGATTAAATCCATTTTTTTTTCGCTGAGATACTATGTGCCTCAAAAAATGATTTTTTTCTTCCTTTTCGCAACAAACCAAAGAGAAGACCACCAATCTTGACTACTGTAAAATTGACTAAATAGACACATTCGTTTAGCAGAAAAAGCAACATTCGTGTGATAAAGCAGGTCATAATGTGGCCCCGGAGCAATTTGGGGTTAGGGGCCTTGCTCAGGGGCCTGATCGCAAAACCACTCAGCTAGATATGGGATTCGAAGCGGTGACCTTCCAATTACAGGTACAGAGTTATACACACACCAGAGCCACACGCCATTCAGCCTCACCGAGAATGTGCTGGCATACAACTCACCTTTAGCAGGTGCAGTTTGCCCCCTGAGCTGCGAGTGCAGATGAGGAAATGCTTGGTGAACAGGAAGCACTGCCTCTCTGCCTCTTTTTTCAGGGTGAGTGAGCCGAGGCGCACTTTGCTAAGCTTCCCGCGTTCTACCGAGGGAAGCTGGATCAGGGAGCCTGACAAGAGGCAGGGAAAGAGTCAATGGTACATAGTGAGAAAGAGGAAGATAAGGAGAGGGGAATATGGGGAATGAGAGGAAGATGGAACATAAAGAGAGGGGAATATGGGGAGTGAGAGGAAGATGGAACATAAAGAGAGGGGAATATGGGGAGTGAGAGGAAGATGGAAGATGAGGAGAGGGGAATATGGGGAGTGAGAGGAAGATGGAACATAAGGAGAGAGGAATATGGGGAGTGAGAGGAAGATGGAAGATGAGGAGAGGGGAATATGGGGAGTGAGAGGAAGATGGAAGATGAGGAGAGAGGAATATGGGGAGTGAGAGGAAGATGGTGAGAAGAAAAGAGTAGAAGAGAACAGTGGAAGTATGAAGAGTGCAGGACGGAAAAGAACCGAACTAAAAAATCCCAAGAGGGAGACTGGCTTCCACAGTGGTCACAGTGAATAAAACAGAAGCTATGCGATTGGCTGCATGAATAGAATGTGTTTGATTTTACAAATATTTCAAAACATGAAATACAATTAATAACTGAACACAAAATCAAGTAAACAAGATCCTAGCACCTCCTTTAATTTGAATTTCATTTTCAAGGCATTACAAACTGTTTTTAAAGTGTCTGGATGTTGCTAAAAAATGTTTGTGTCATTTTCTTACATAATACACTATTCCCAGCTGCAACATGGATGTGCATCTTATGAAAGTGGACCATCAAACCACAATGAAATACTATTTCCAGACGCATCATCTCTGGAGTTGCACCTTGACGGACAAACGTCTGGCTGGTGTCCAGCAGGATGTCACAACCCTCTACGATCATGCGCTCGATAGCCAGATTCTTGCGGATATTCTCAGTGTCACTAACTTCGTCATGCATCACCCTGCGGCAACACAAACAGGTACATCACACCTTTAGCTAGAATACAACGTATAGCTTTTAAAATATGCGTCCGTCGTACGAATGCATTACAATTAATCAGAATAACTCTATGAACATTTCAAAATCAAACAAGAAGCCAAAACCAGAAATGAATCTTAACGACCATGGTGGTATTAAGAAAAATGAAAGATTCATGCCTAATATCTGCCTTCGTTGTAACTATCTTTATTGGTGTACAGTAATATGTACAGTATCTGTGGAATGATATTGTTACAGTAATTACAGTAAATTTACTGTAACCATTACACAGTATTATGTCGTTTTCTCAACAGAATCAGCAATGTGAACTTAGTAAATCGTTTAAACAAAATTTCTGTTGGTACAACAATTCTTTTGGCATCACTATTGACTCACACCTTCCGGACTGGAGGTTCAGATCTCTCTCCATCCAGTGTTCGCATATTTTCCCTTCTGGTTTGCATATTTGTCTTCTGGTTTTTCTTGGTTACTTTGGTTTCCTCTCACAGTCCAAGTAGATAAAGTTACCTACCTGATCTTTAAATTTCCTATATTCTGTGCTGAACTGGAAAGCCACCTAGGGCTTACCCCTGCCTTGGCCCCTGTGCTGTATGGGACAGGCTCTGGCCCCTGTGCTGTATGGGATAGGCTCTGGCCCCTATGCTGTATGGGATAGGCTTTGGCCCCTATGCTGTATGGGACAGGCTCTGGCCCCTGTGCTGTATGGGACAGGCTCTGGCCCCTGTGTTCTATGGGACAGGCTCTGGCCCCTATGCTGTATGGGATAGGCTCTGGCCCCTATGCTGTATGGGATAGGCTCTGGCCTCTATGCTGTATGGGACAGGCTCTGGCCCCTATGCTGTATGGGATAGGCTCTGGCCTCTATGCTGTATGTAATAGGTTCCATGCCCTCCTCCTCTGCATACGATGATGAACAATGGACAAGATTGAATGTGATTTGTATTCACTCATTCATATTCTCCTTAAATATTGAACTCTCTAACCTTTGTTCAATCAATGGTTCTCACATAACTATGACTCTTTTTCCGCTGCTGTTTAACTCCCCCTGTTAAATCTGTGCAAACAAACTTTCACTGTCACTGTTTTTATAAACTACATGTGAAAATATCAGCTTATTAGCACATTACTGCTGCTTTATTATTTAATACAGATCAGTAATTATTTTCATTCCATAACCCCCTACATACATTCAATCGCAGTCCCTGCTGACAATCACAGGAGGTTAATGTTGGGAATACTTTACACCTGATCTGAGGACCTTCTCCTTCACATAGACAGACACGCCCCTTCCCAGTGCATGCTGGGCTCACCGGGACAGCTCCTCCAGCTTGGATTTGGCAAACTCCAGACTCTTGCGCTCCACGTGATCATGGGGTGTGTGGGCCAGCAGCTCGTGGAGGGTGATGATGTAGCGAGGGATCTGTTCGGGTCAGAGGGGGATCACGCGTCATGCTGGCGTAACCACGGTGACCAGTGCCAGTGGAACATTACTATGCCTCATTAATGAGACTATATTATGTATCACTTTATAATTTAACTTAATGCTTGTGCTGCTCCTGTTTCAGTCATTTGACCACTTCAGGCTTGTGCCTCCACCACAGATAATGTTCAACGTTCAGAACGTGAATTTCTGTTATCGGGTTTTACGAAAGAATAACATCCATTATCTTAATAAAGAAAATGTCTATTCAGACTTTAGACGACAGCACGGGTGCAAAGCTCAGAATCCAGTAGGCTGGCTATGCACGTCCTGATTTCCATCCTCATATACAAAGCAAATTTTATCTCACATCAAGCAACATTTTTAGAACAGGCTTTATATTTAGCGTCGCGAAATATCAGCAGAGAGCATCAGAAGTTCCCCATTATTGAAATAGACCTGTAATATCGATATTATGTACATCATAACCAATGTTTAGTGAACTTTACTGAAATCATGAAAACGAAATAATGTAAGACTTTGCTGCTTAAAACCAGATTCTTTAAATGACAGAGGAGCAGCTAGAAAGTCTGCACCCCTGACAAAACGTCACCTTGGACCCCCACTGCTAGGGCAGAATTATGGATCCCCCACTGTACAATTTGGGGTTTTTCACCTATAAATTTACAGCGGGTGGGACCCCACTGTAAAATAAAGTTCCGTGTATTAATTATCACTTTTCCTATACAAGAGTACTGCAACCCTGCATAGGACAAGTGGTTTCAGAAAATGAATGGATGGATGGATTCAGGAGCCCCTATAAAGACCTGGGTCCCCTGAATCTGCCAGGGTATCCATGCCTCTTGGATGCCCCTGGAAAGAAAAGATAGTTGGGTTCTGAAGTACTGTATGGGTCTTTAACTAAGGGGTCTACCTGGAACATGGGGTAGGTGAGGAAGGTCTCCAGCATCCTGCCCTCGCAGGCAGCATTGGCTTCATACTGCTTCAGCAGCTTGTCAAAGTCGCGGTTCTGCTTACAATTAGCTAGAACTTGCAGGCTATATTGGTGGTTGCGCACAAACTCCTGGTAGATATTCAGCATTGGCAGCAAGATGTCGAAGAGGTCAGCTATAGGCCATGGCAGAGGGAACAGAACAATTAAGGCTGATTCCTTACAAACTGTGCACCAGGCCGGACTTAAGCACAAGATTACCTAGGCTGTAGCGAAGGGGCCCAAGTTGTAGGGAGCTCCAAATTTTATTTTATGGTTGTTAAAGCAACATTTTATGCTGTAGATAGGGCTCCAAAAATGACTTTATCCCATGGGCCCCCACCCAAATAAATTCTGCCCTCCTTATGCAAAACATTCAAGCTCATTTTACAAACAAATAAAGCATGATCTGTACTTATTCCAAAAAAAAAGAATAGTTTTGCCATTGGCAGCCGCGAGCATCTTGTTTAATAGTCTGAATTCCTTGGGGTGGTGCTACCGCATTAAGAGAAAGTCCATGACATCACCATATTATCTTGATTTAAACTCCCCTCTTCTTAGCTTTGAATGAAAAATTTATTGGCAAAAATCACCATAGTCAACTTAGCACTCACCTAAAACTAGTGTTGGCCAGTTGGTTATCCTTGCCTTCAAGCCTTGGTGGAAAATCTCATGCAAAAACATGATTGTCTCACTGAAAAAAGGAGAGAATTAATTATTAAAAAAACCTCTACAACAAGCAGACATACTAGGATGCAGATTCAGACAAAGGATACGCTGGTTTTCGCCTAACCTGTTGAGGAAAATGCTGCTCACGTCATCATGACTAATGGGAGGCTTCTTGGAACTGGCAGCCATGCGTAATGGTCGCAGGAAACAATTGACCAGTATGGAGAGCTGCAGGACATATTCTGTCTCAGCCTCCACCATGTTGAAGACGATCTGGTTCCTCTTCCTCATGCTCTCTGCATGGGGAGAGCATATATAATCCTGAACAATGATCTTCCACTTCCGCCTGCACAGCCAGCCACGCATGAAGCCCTGCACCTGCATGGAGACAGCACAGGGACGAGACACGACTGTCATTAGAATGCAGATAGCTACAGTATTTTCAGCAGATTTTAATGAAGAATCAACGCAAACAAAATCGAGTCACCGTAGGCATAAGCATCAACAGTGCACCTTTTTAATCTTCTTAATATCTGGATCATCCTCTTCCTGATTGACCTGGTATGGCTTCATCCTCTCCTTTGTCTTATTTAGGGCGACAATCTAGAAGAAAAAAAAATGCTACTCAAAACATCTGTCTACATACAAAACATCAGAAAACGTAGCTAGCCTATTACCTGATTTATTATCATAGAATCGCAACTGGGTTTTCAGTCCAAACGTGCCACTGAAAAATGAAATGTGAATTTTTCAATTTTTATTTATCTAGTTCTTAATTTTGTCATAGACTTTCCCACAAACAATAACATACAATGGTGTCATATGGTTCAGGTTTTGGAATGACACAGCATACCATGTAGAGAGAACACCAGACTAGCCTTGGGAAGAAGAGCGGAACAGGTTAGATGTACTGGTTACATGTCCAAATTTCCCTGTGATGAGCATTAATTAATCTTTAAGAGGATGTACTTCCTACAGTAGAGAAGTTCAACCTTCCTCAGACTTTATCAGCTACAACAGCGCAATTCTCCAGGGCCACCATCCATCTCTGAGTCCACCCTTATATCATCATAGACTATCTGGTTTTGGTCCATGACCATGAGCGGTCAAAAACATGAGGAAATTAAGAATAAAACTAAAGTAGCCACAAAGTAGACGACTAAAGAACAGAGCAGAACGGGGACAATTAAATACACATGGAAAAAAGGATTAACAAAGGGCAGGTGTAGACCATAACAAAATCAACCAATGAGAAAAGGCAACAAGTAACACGTGGAATACAATACAATTAACAAACACAGGAAACTAAGGAACATTAACCAGCACAGGGAGTAACTAGACGACGAAAGAAAGTATAAACAAAACATAAACCAACAAGGCACAAGTAGGGTAGACTATAAACAGGGAGACAAAACAAAGACCTATAAAAACAATACCAAAAGCTACGGATAAAGGTCAGCCTCAAACACAAGACTGGTGGTGTTCAGCCTAAGAGCCACAACCAATTGCACTATGTGGTGACCCAGAGAGCAAGGAAACACACTAGGGAGTGAGGCGCTACAAGACAGAGAAGGGAAAGCAGGATGACCAGTGACACCTGCTGGCCAAAAGGGAACAAGACACATAGGACAGGGTCAGACTGGCACCAACCAAGACAATTTCATGCATCTGTTTCAACTGGGGAAAATAAAAGGTGAAAAGAATGCTTTAAATTGTGAAGCCTTTGTATTTGTCCTGAGTTGGAAACACACGATAAAAGGCCATACGCAGTTCTCATGTGCTAGAACTGCGTTAGATTGTAAAGCTTTCTGCCTGGTATCTCTGCTCTGCGACATAGAAACTGATGTTTTACAAAAACATGTGAACCAAATATTGGAAATTATAAGCTGTTCGGCACCATTTTAATGGATTTTTTTTACAAAAGAACGTTACCCATGTAGTGCTTGTAAACGGAAATGCAAAATAAGTTGCATAAACATAGTCTCATTCATGATCAAGAGTTTAGATGTCATTGATAATCTATATATATTTTGCGTCAATAATCGACAAAGCATATTCGAATATCGGTCCAACCCTATATTCTAATGTTTTTCAAGGGACCCATTGGCAGTATCCTCCAGGAGGGGACATAAGTTTCAGTTTCCACAGTTGCTATCCAGGAAACAAACCATCAATATCTTTCTGTTTCCATCCGCAGGTGGAGCAGTATTTTCCAGCACCTACCTCTGCCTTAAGTCTCTCAATCTCAGTGTCCTGGTCCTCCAACTGGTGGCGAAGCTGATTGGCTGCCACCTTTTCTGTCTCCACGATCTGCACCAGGTGGATGTACTTCTGCATCAGCACCTCACGCTCAATGATGATGTCAGAGTAGCTGCAGGCCATGAAGAGAGATATGGGCTGTGTTTCAGGTTCCAGATACTCAAACTATAAAGACTACTCCCAAAAAAATGATGGGTTACCAACACTAACTGACAACGCGGCCCTGGGGCGCTGTAAAGCAGGGGACAGTTCAATTCCAATTCCAAGGGGCCCTGAGTGACAGGTGCTCTAACAAAGGAACATAATTAGATTGGTCTGGGTTGAGGGCTCAATATGATATGCTTTCATGGGGCCCAAAATCTCTGGGGGCACCCCTGGTGTTGCCAAAACTGCTACTTCTCTTACTAGGATAAATACATTTAGAGAAAATTTTATCTGTGCACTGTACTGTCAACAGAACTACACTGGTCTTGTGTGGCCAGGTATCTGCAAAAAATTGTCTTTTCTAGGATTGTGACTGCTAACAGGTAACATTGATAATAATCAGTAATAAGAATAGTTGACAATGAATCTTGTTATTTGTCATTAACTGCGTTTACACTGATATGTTAAGCGTAGTACATACTTGACTTTTCCACGTGCGGACTTTTGTTTATGTATTACGTTACTCCACAGAGGCAGACGGTAATCGTGGTCAATGCATGCCCACAGCAATGGATTTCCGCCAGACCAGCAAAGGGCAGATGTATTACCGCAAACACAAATACAAGCAGGGTAGAGAAATGAGTAAACGTTTCCAAAGAGTTTTAAAATTGTTAGTAGTTTAGAGCCTTATTACAACAATATGGTATAGAGCATGTCATTTTTTAAATCTTGGCAACAGAATTAACTGGGACTCAACCCTCTTTGTCGAATTTTATCAGCAAGATTTCAAGAATGCCACAAAGGCATTGTTTTAAAAATATCATCACAATACTGTGTACAGTGGAATAAGTTACAGTTGTTTGCAAGCTAAATATTGGAACTTTTATACGTGTTTGTTTTATCTTACGCGCATGGAACAATAGACCCCAAAATGATTTCCATGAAAAATTTTAAATGACTTGAAAATATCCATTAAGGAGAGAATGATACTGAATGCTTGAAAAAGGAAGCATGTTTTTAGATGAGCAGGTTCAGTATTTGCATTAGATTTGAATACCGTGCAATGCCCATTACACAGAACAATGACGGATGAACAGTGGACCTTAAAGCATCATAATGATGTGGTTTATGCCTCAGTCGGGACTTAGACCTTACAGTAGACACTCATCTTCATGGTCTTTGCTGGTGTGCAGCCAATGCGGTTTAGTGCACATGTCATTTGGGAGTCAGTCAGCTGCAACTTTTAGGTACAAGGAACGTGCATCACTCTTCTGATAGGAGTCTCCTGTCAGATCACAATGCTAACAGTATACTACATAGTAAATAAAAACAAACACACACACGCACAATAGACATAACAGACTGTCACTGTCAGGGAAGGGACTGTTTGTTTCCGTCTGCGTGGGCTACACTAGTCTGGCTGAATCAGTCTGGCTCATTCACACGCAAAGGCGACTGCCTTTTTATTATTTTTTGCCTGTCACATTCAGAGGTAATAAAGGGCTTTATCTGTCCTGCATTTTTGTCGCCCTTTATGGGCCCAACAAAGCATGGAACAAGCTAATATGATTGCTGCAACCAAATACAGACCGAATGTAGGTTAGATCAATGGTTTTCCATGATATAGGTACTCTGGTCTTGCATGTCCTAACAGTAATGAAGTGGTAACATGTTGATAATTCACAAACCGGTATGTATAGCGGCAGAGTGGTGACTCGATGGGTAGGACTGCTGACTCACAGGGTTGGGGGGGGGGTTTCTCCGAGTGAAGTCTGCATGCTCTCCCTCTGTCATGCAGGTTTCCGCTCACAGTCCATAGACGTGCATTTAGACCAGTGTTTCCCAAACTGGTCCTCGGGGACCCACAGACAGTCCATGTTTTTGCTGCCTCCAAGCTCCCTGCCAGACAGTCGGTGGGAGGGAGCAAAAACGTGGACTGCTGCGGGTCCCCAAAGACCGGATTGGTAAACACTGAGTAAGACTAATTACTCTCTTTAAGTTTTAATTCACAGCAATTTCAGTTGTGGGACATCATGATAGCCTGATTCAGTAGGTAGCACACATCTACCTGTTCTTCCTTATATTTTCTCCCAATGTCCAAAAATATGTAATTTAAACCCACTGTAAAACACTACCGGATTTGGAAGATGAATGGATGGATGGATGGATGGAATTATAAAATTGCATATGACCAGTACAAAAAACAGCACGGCAGGCAATAAGGAAAAATGTGCAGAATTGAATCTTACTAACACAATATTCATCTGATTTCAAGGATTCAGTGTTATCACTGTGAATTGACAATGATTGATTATTGGTCTAATATCCATCCATCCATTTTCCAAACCGCTGTTCCTACTGGGTCGCGGGGGGTCCGGACCCTATCCCGGAAACAATGGGCACGAGGCAGGGAACAACCCAGGATGGGGGGCCAGCCCATCACAGGGCACACTCACA
>JAODJX010000119.1:26389697-26422008 GCA_026776945.1 Isichthys henryi | reverse complement strand
GAAGAGCTGGATGAAGTGGCCGGGGAGAGGGAAGTCTGGGCCTCCCTGCTGAGGCTACTGCCCCCGCGACCCGATCCTGGACCAAGCGGAAGATGATGGATGGATGGATGGATGGATGAAGAAGACTGGATGCATGTTATAGGCACACAAGACAGCAGAAGTTTAAGGCGCTCTGGGGAATATGCAGAGAGCACAGTAGTTTCAGTTTGGTGTTTTCAGAGGAAGGGAATACCAAACATTCAACTGCCCATGCAAATGAGCAAGTGGGCGGATGGTACAAAGGGCTGGCTGATGTTCAGATTCAAATTTAGGAGAAAATTAACCGGCTGCAAACACTACAAGCACCATTAACACCTACTCATTGAGAATTATTTTATTTACATCCTTTTCCCTTAGAACAAATATAAAATATAACGTCGTGAGAAAAACAAAGGATTCATTTATACAGTCCAAGCACAGATAGATGCATACTCAAATTTTGGCGCTGTCAGATCAAATTAATTCATGCACAGAATGCACTGAGGAACAGATTATGTAATACGACTTGACCAATTATTCCTTGTTGCATCTGACCTATTTTTGAACTTGATATTTTAGCTCTTTACAAAGTTAAGACCGACACGTCCATCATCAAACCTCTTATCCGGTTCTGGGTCATGGGGATAGTTAAAATATTTCTGATTTAACTATTACAAGAACAGTACATTGTGCAATAAAACATGATGAATTCATATTCATTTGATTTTAACAAGCCAGCAACTAAAATATGTCACATAGCTTCCAAATCTTGTATAACCCAGATGATGGAATTTCTACAATATTCTCCAACTGGAAAAAGATGCACGTTGTGTTTTGTGATAATGATTGTGACGTCACATTCTTAATGTGGTTTCATCGCCTTAAAAACTGAATATGAACAGTATAGTCATAGATCTATACTTTCATATTACAGTAATTCATCTTACCTGTATCTTATCCCCTACACAGTACCAGGCAAGACCATTTCTTCTCCATAACCAATTCAACACCGCATCCATCGCAAATCATGCATGTGCATTTAGAAGTGACTTTCTGCATTGTTGTACTGTAATGTTATTTTTGCTCTTACGAAAACACGAATGTGGCCATTCTGCTGTCACCTCTCTCACTAACAATGTAATTGACTGCTTTTGTTTATCACGTAATCCCCAGTAAACACTGTAGGGTGTGAAAATTCCCGAAGGGTAGCTATTTTTGAGATGCTAGACCCACCACATCTGGCACTAACAATTATAGCGCATTTAAAACTCACTTACATTATGTGTCTTAGCCATTATAATGCTCAGCCAGAAAGTAATGGAAGCTCTTGACTCTGTCTGCATGCTACGTATATTCAGCTGCAGCCACGTGATTCCCTGTTTGGAGTCTGTTTGTGTTAATGAGGTTTCCCTAATTAAGTGGCCACTGAGTATATACAGTACCATGTATCACACTTAACTAAGTAAAATGCATATATATTTTATAATGCATAGGTTATATCGTAGCTTATAATGCCTCTATGAAGGGCAACGGAACAACTTAGCATCACCACATACACAGTGATTCTTGCTTTTCACGAGCATAAATATAAATTTTCATCACTCATAAATACCTTGTGAATGATGACACCTCTTACCTCACTTCGTCCCCTATATCAAGCAGTCTGCGGTACATTTGCCAGTTTCCGAATTTCAAATATTTCAATAAGAAACACCGTAACGTTAAAAAAATACAGCCCGAAAACGACTTATGGCATCTGTGACATCACCAGGTTTAACCTGTGGATTTTAGCAAGTACACTGCACCTACACATGATTCACAATTTCAACGCCTAACTCTAGGCCTACTTCACAAAATTAGCCCACATTTGGGCCTATCCGTTCGGTCTAGGCTTGATCAGACATTCTAAAAGATTCTTTTGGTGCTGCATTGCAAGGTCAGATATCCGTTACGATGTGGATGAGAATATGTAGCCCGGCAGACAGAAATGTCCGGAGGTGTAGAGAGACTGCACTGTAATTCCCCGTACAATGCTGCTTGTACAGTTCTGCCTAATGGGTGTTTCCTACAGTACATTCACATTTCTAATTTTGTGTTGTAAAACAGTCTTGTCTTTTTCTTTTCTGTATTGCAATGACATGGTCTGTCCACAAATGACAATGCATACAGTAATATGTAACTTTGTACTGTTGAAACTGGCATCTGCCAAGTAGAATAAGTGCATCCTTCTGCATTTTCAATAATTGTCATCAAAAACTTAGCCATAGTTTACATCAGAACATACAGAAAACGGTGCACTGTTATATTGACGGCATGACTAAGTATTTTGACTATCTTGTTTGTGAATACTTTTGAGAGATCAACTAAGGGTTTTGTGAAAGTTTGTGAAAAACAATGGCTTTTGCAGGTGATGCATTGAATGGTGATGTTGGTGAGAATTGCAATGCAAATGTTAAGGATTATTCAAGAAATGTACCGACGCAACTGAGGAAAAACTGTGATTTGTACCCTCTCTTGCTGTGTTGCAAGTGGAACTGCAGTGATGCAAGAAATAAGTCAGACCCATCTGCCGATACATAATCATCATCATCACCACATGTTGTAATGTAGAGCCCTGCAACGCTGAAACTGGTGTCTCTGACATGAATGTATTTGCTAAAAATAGATACTTCTCATTTTAGTGGCACTGACTAATTCATTGATAGAATTATTTGCTTCAGAGACATGAGTTGTTCTGGATGAGTTACGGCCTTTTGCAGCTAAGCTATGTACATGAACCATTTTGAGAAATGCCCTTATAGTCATGATAATGATACGTATTAGAAAAACTAATATGTGTAATTTTTTCCCAGTTTCAATACGGATATAATATTACTGTAAGGAATTTATCAGATATTGTGATGCAATCACTACATGGTATTAAAGTCATTTCGATTATGTCACCATTAATGACAAAACAGAGAAATAAACACTAGATCACAAAACAAAAAAAAAATTTAAGGGAAGAGTCAACATACAGCAGAAACAAAAAAAAATCAACTGTCAAAGCACAAGGCGTGACTGTATGGGATTTTTTCCACTCGTTTTAACCCCAAATGGGTTAATCTGGGTTTACAGGTGTTCCCACATGGCCTTGCTTTCCTATAATCCACAGACCCAGGGGAACTTAATCCCCCTAACAGATTGCGGAATACAAATTATTTGTAAAGGGCAGAGCAAAATAATGCACGGCCCAGTTCTCACAGGATAGTTGCTGTGTCTCTACACAGACACCTAGGTCATTGCATGATTTTTTAATGCGTAATACTTAATAAATAATTAATGCGTAATTGTTTAATAAATAGTTATAAAAATATTTAATTGGTAAAATTTTGCAACATTCTGGACTTAGACATCTAACTTTAGAGCAGGCACTAGGTAGACAGTCATTACACATACTGTCACTTTGCTTATTACAGTTTTTCGTGGCCGCTTTGGACAATGAGAATTAAAATTGGTCAGTTGTAACTTCTACTTGAAAAAGGACCTTTATCTCGGTGGCATGGAATGGTACAGATACGTGGAGGTATTTCACCGAGTTGAAAATGTATGGTAACGGCTTACCGAACATACCCGAGGAAACTGCCAGTACCCTTCACAAACATGAGAAAAACCTGTAAAGACAGCCTCTATACAAACGGCATCCCCTAGTGCAGCAAATCTCAACCCGCGGGTCGCGACCCAAATGTGGGTCACAGCAAGTTCTGAAAGGATTGGGAAGCCGAGTTGGAATGTAAGCATTTTAAAACCAACAACCTCCTACGCTGATCCGCCATCAGATTTCCCAGCCCTAATCCTTGAATTAACCTATATAAACGGGTCTCGAGTCTGCCATTGCTTTGCACAGAACGAACACTCGACCAATCCAAGAAGCCAAACCACAGATGCTAATTTAAAATTCACTGGCACGTCCAATGAGATTTGCGCGACAGATTGATTGGCGTTACTTCTGAAGTTCCTCACACAAAAATAGTAACCCGGATTTAACACTCTGACAAGCATGTCGGTCACGTCCCTTCTTCTGCTTTTCCTGCTTTCTCTCTTCTCTTTGCCTTCATATCCGGGCCTCAATCTATGTCCCATCAGCATCTCTGTTGGACTGCATGCAGTCGTAGTCTGTGGTGTGAGGCGATTGTAAAACAAGAAACGTGACAGTGCTAAGTGAGTCCCCTGCCATCCGCTTCAGACTTTCCTTCACTGTCTGAACAGCCTGTTCAGCCAAAGCATTTGAGGCTGGGTGCAAAGGAGCCATTCGATTGTGATTCCATTCTTTTGCATAAACTCACTAAATGGCTCACTGTGAATGTTGGCCCATTATCAATGACTAGAGCGTCAGGCAACCCGTGGACTGCAAGCACTTGCCTCAATTTATCTATGGTTCCGGGGACTGTGATGCACATGGTGTGAATTTCTACCCATTTAGAGTGTGCATTTATCATTGCAAGGAACATCTGCCCCACATTGAGGCCAGCAAATCCAAATGTAGCCTAAACAAGGGTCGGTCTGGCCCCTCCCACAGGAGCCAGGTCCCGATTGTTCTGACAGGCGTAATGACCATCAGACCCAAGAGGATGCTGCCGGCCTGCAGAATGTTTCACTGCTTCTTTGTTCAAAAGAATTCTTAAAAAATCAGGCCCCAGGTGAGGGAAATAGGAGTCAAGGGGGAGGGAACATGACAGGGCCGACTAAGACAGATCATGACACAAAGCCTGCCACTGAAGCCACAAACTAAATAAGCTGAAAGAATTGAGGTAAAGAGGAAGATAGGCTCAACCCGCGGGTCGCGACCCAAATGTGGGTCACAGCAAGTTCTGAAAGGATTGGGAGGCCGAGTTGGAATGTAAGCATTTTGCTGCTTGGGTGAATGACAAGATGTTCACCAACCGAAAAATGTCAGGTGGCAAAACTGATGTTTGGTATATAAGCACCGAACAAGATGCAGTATTTACATACATTTAGATTATTATCCTGCCTTGGACAAAGTGCCAAACATTTTTTTAATTACAGTGACAAAAAAATCTGTTTGTCCGTTCATCGGTCTGTCCATCCGTCCATCTATCCATCCATCCTAAGGCCAGTTTTGGTTGCTGGGGATCAGTCCACCAATGAATTAGCAACCTTTTATGAGTTTAAAGATTTCAAACATAACATTATGCCTCTTTAATTTATTTACCAATTACATTTATTTCGACGGATGCACCACCTAATATTTCTTGAGCTACAAAAATGTCAAAACTGTATTATTCGAATGTATTGAAAAGATATTCACATTAAAGAGATTTCATACAAAAATGTTAGGCATGCTTTGTATTTATCAAAGGATTAAAAAAACTAATATACTTCTACAGAAAGGAATGCATGTGGTATCATTCACCCTTATGTGTACTAGTCATTGCTACCTCCATGTGGATCAAATTTCTGGAAAAACAGGGGACAGTTTTTGGTGGGACTGTCTGTATTCTGCCTGGAAACTGCAAGGCTAAAACATGGCAAGTGAAACTTGGTGAGCAAATGAGTCAGTAGCATAATGTAATATTACTTTGACACATCTTTCTGTTACAACATAAGGATCTTGCCTGTAAATCAGATTAATTCGGATTATGGGTCACACATAAAATGTAAACAGTGATTTGTTTTGATGACGGGGTCCCCGTTCAGCATTCTCACACCCGTCTTCCTCAAGGCCTCCAGCTGGCACCATCGTTGTTGTATGGTTGCCAGGACAACTGCAGCTGCATATATACTCGGTGTCTCGGTACTGGCCATATTCCACAGGATCAAACAACAGAAATGTGCCTATGTACATGCCTATGTGGTACCTTTCAAAGAACAGCAAAATCATGTTTAGCTGAGAAATCTTTATGCTGGAAAGTTCTCACATAAGTCTTTCGGCTTATAAAAAAAATACAGCTGTAACAGCATCAATGGGAAATATAGTAATGCTGATATTTTTAAGTGGATAAATCTGTGGAAAACACTGATGTGCACACATGCATATGAAAAGTATTAGTCATAATCCTGTAGGGATCCATCTGGGAAAATTGATCTGTCAGTGGTACTGGGACCCTGGGTGCTTTTCAACAAGGTATGATTATAAGCCAACTTAGCAACCAGAGTCTGTTGCTAGGAGGCCTTGCGAGCCAGGCCAGATAACCAGCACGGCGCTCTCTGTTTGCCAAATGCTTAGTGCTGCTTGACAATAAGTGCACCAGTTGGCAGATTTTCTCAGGAAGCGGTGCAGTGTTTTCCGTGACATGACAGTCTGATACGGAGAGGCCAGACTGTCGATGGAGGACGGTGGGTTTAGTCACTTGTCAAGAACCCAATGTCTGAGGCCACTATTCGAACCTTAACTTTACAGTGAGGCTCACGGCTAGGTTTCTCCCCTTCTCTGCATTGTGGTCTTTTATGGTACTTTATGGTTTACTTTATGTAAATACAGATACTATTATTTTGGGTTTGAGTCTCCGCCAGAGTTCCTTGTGTGGAGTTTGCATGTTGTAATCGTGGGGTTTCCTCTGGGTACTTTGGTTTCCCCCCACAATTCAGAAACATGCAGAGGCTGACTAGAATTACCAAATTGCCCATGGGTGTGTGACTGTGCCCTGTGATGGGCTGGCACCCCATCCTGGTTTGTTCCCTGCCTTGTTTCCATAGGCTCCGGACCCCTGTGATGTACTTTATCTAGGGCGAGTGGTTTCAGATGACGGATGTATTGTTGTTAAGAGCATTGTTATTTTAATTGTTGTTTTCTTCTTATTATTATAGAATAGTTTTTGAGTTATTGTATTAACAAGCAAAGCAACTGCGGGGACTGGTGCCAAAACCCAATTTTTATCCAAACACATTAAATAAGGGACTCTACTTATGGGTCAAAGCTCACTGGTCCATATCCCACTGTTGGATAAGAGCAAATAATATACACAGATATTACTGAACTATCCCTTATGCTTCTTAAATATTACAATTAATGGACTGATTATTAATAGTTATTAGTACAAGTTATTCTGCTTAATTTTGGTATGGTCCACATTTGGATGCAAAAATGGTGATTTGTGATTCCACATTTATAAAGGTCTGTGTCATATATCATCACTTAAGTCTTGGATTTAACAGTATTAATAGTCAGGATGTAGGACTCATGCAGCAGCTTTTGGCCCAAACACATGGTAAATTCCTGCTTTCCCAGAGAAGAAAAGTAATAACAAGAGGACAGAGTTAAAAAAAACAACTTTATTAAGGCATACTGACAGGCAAAAGATTACGAAACACACAGAAAGCTGAATACTGGAAGCTGAACTGCACACATGAGTGCTGCCTGGCCTTCTGCCTATTATACTGAGGCCCTGTGCACTAAGTTCCAACAGGTAGTAATGAGTGCAAGAAAACCCTTGAAACCGGGTGTGACGCTGACATCTACTGGATAAAATACAGTAATGCACCCAATGCTCCTGACCGAGCCCCTAAATAATGTCCAAGCAATACGAAATGAGTTGCTTGTGACAAAATGTGCAACATTGTGCAACATTGTGCAACATTTCAGGAAACTGAAATCATGCATAACGGATTATTCAAGCTGCAGACATAATATGAAAGTCTGCCTCTTACAGGGTCATTCCATTTTAATTCAACAGAACGCTTTTGCGTCGCCATTTTTCATATTTATGAAATTTGGCACGTGAATCATACACATCTTTCAGAGCTCAGAAATGCTTTTTGTTTATTTAAAAGAAACCCTTTGACATATAACACTTTCTGTATGCAAAACACTGATTCTGGGTGGTTTTTTTTATGCGCTGTCACTGTTTCACTATTACAGCAGCCCTGGGTGTCGAAAAGCTACAATATCCACTCATCCAGTTTCTGAAATCGCTTGTCCTATTCAGGGTCACGGGGGGTTCGGAAAAGCAGGGAACAACCCAGCATGGGGTCCCAACCCATCACAGGGTACACTTACACACCTATGGGCAATTTGGCAGCTCCACTTAGCCTCTGCATGTGTGTGGACTGTGGGGAGTACCTGGATGAAACCCCACAATGACACGGGGAGGACATGCAAATAACCACACACATGGAGCTAGAGCGGAGACTCAAACCTTGGTCCCAGAGGTGTGAGGCAACAGTGCTAACCACCGTGCCACCCTACCCACAATATCGCAACGCAAAATTGTTTTAAAAAATAAAAACATGTCTGTTGAATTAAAATGAAAATACCTGACAGTCTAACCCTAAAATCCACAAGTGCCAGCCCTGCCAGGCCCTTTTTGGATCCAGGAAAGAAAATGCTGCTACCACAATCCAAGTTATCAACCCTGGTATGTAGGGGTGGGAAGCTAAACATGCTGAAGCCACCTAACAAGCTACGGTTTGACCTGTATCCATGGGAATGTCCTAAATCTGAAGGAGATCCATCAGAAGCTTTAGCCAAACCCTAACACCCACACACAGATGGCCTGATGCACTGTTTTATTCTTGGAATAAACCCTGAAGAAAATTCTCTGTAACACGGTGACAGGAATGGAGTGAAAAAAGTGGGCAAATTGCTTTTTTTAAATATTTAAAAAGTTTTACATACGTAAACAGTATTCAGGCTCTCCAACACACATATATCCATGCTGTTCAGGGTCAAGGGGTCCTGTACACACATCTACCATGGAAATTGTTCCTGGGTCAACTGACAGTGCAGGAATAAAGCTGATGCAGCAACAACCGGGTACAAGAAAATGCATCGTATCAGCAAAAATCATTGAATACGATTACTCTGCATTAAATTATCATGCGTTGCAAATCTACACATCCATTTTGAAACAAAGTAATTTATAATATAAAAGAACACAAACGCTTTTGGGCAAGGCTAAATTTTGAAAAAATATAATATAAGTATATTATAAATCATAGTAAAGATCCAAATAGTCTTATTCACTCTCTTCAGGCAAATTCGAAAATATCTTAACATGAAAAGTAAGCAGGCGTCACCAGGGGCTAAGTGAAGAAATACATTTCAAAGGTTAAAATAATGCGAGTAATCCAGCAAATGTACAATATCGACATCTGGTGGCAGTAACCTGAAGCGCGAAAGGATTTCAATCCTAGAATATACAAGAGTTTTTCTGACCTTGAAGTGAGCTTTTGTTCATGAAAAAAATGAAGAAACTGTTCCCATCCAATGAAAGTCCATGTGGCTGTGAGGCGGCATGTATGACGTCATTTTTATGCGCCTCGGGCTTTGGCGGGAGTTGTGAAGTATCGTTGTGTTGTTTTACTGGAAGAAACTGTTTAAAACTTTAAATCTTAAAGATAAAAAGATGTCTCGCGTGCTGAACTGCATCGTTGCAGTCTGTCCAAACATGGGAATCGGTAATAAAGGAAACTTACCCTGGCATCCGAAAAGACTCAGGTAAACAGTGTAGAGGTCCAAATGTCATTTCCTCCTGTGCTTGAAATGAATGTTATTTTCCGTACACTGGAATTAATAACATTGCATTTCATTTTGTAAATTTGATATGTGCCTAATAAGCGAATAAGTGGCTAATGTGCAACATTTTGTAGTGTGTTTAAGTGTTATTTTTGAGTCAATTTTATTAAACAAAGTTCAACTGCTGGCGTTGTAATTGATTCTTGTCATTAGCTATTTTGGCCTTCAAAACAACATTTTCACACAAATCTACTTTGGTTTCATAAATATTTTTGCTTTTTATTAAATGTTTCTCTTTCAGTAATGAATTCAAATACTTCCAGAGGATGACCATGACTGCTTCAGAAGGTATGATGCCAAAAGCGAAATACCGTATTACACGTTTGCACCAATAGCCTAGTCTGAATGGAAACCTTTTGCCTTATTGTTTGCTTGCCATTATAAAAAACAACTTGTATTGGCATATATATACTTTGAAACGCAATATTCCTACTCTGTTCAGAACTTTTTCTTCCTAATGTAGGCATTTATTAGAGTTAATAGTTGCTCACCAGACTTTCCACTCTGAACTTTGTTTTGATGCCATTGGTTTGCTAATTTTTTATTATTTTTTTAAGTATAGAGTTACCCATTTACTAATCTGCTAGATAAGAGAACAGATCCAGAGGGTGATACGAGTGGACTTTGAGTATATGTAATAAAATGCAAGATGGTTGTTTTCATATCAGCCCTAGAGAAAAACAGAAAAAAGTCTTAATGATAATGAGCCAGAGATATCTAGGGCTCAACCGATGTCTTGGCTGCTCGATAAAATCATTTGATATTAATTTTGAATTAACCCAAAAACAGGAACTAGAAGAGTAAAAAGGAATATCCACATTCTGCTCTCTGAATGAAGTGTGCAAACCAAATATTGGCCTACAATGTAGAAGTGACCAGAGTCCAGAAAGGGTTTTGCAAATGCAGCCAGTAATCATATGCTGTCATCCATAAAACAGTTTTTATTGATGGGCTGGAAACAGAAAAATTGTACAGGTGCTCCTTTACTTACAATGACATTACGTTCCAATGAACCTATTGTAAGTGGAAAATACTGAACGCTGAATATATGTTAATAACTACCATCACTGAATAAGTAAATAAATAACTGAATAAATACAGGTTTATTGATTAAAAACAGGTTGAGTTTAAGTTTCATAAAATCCGTGACGATGAGGTCTGAAAGTGTTTAGAGCAGATCTTAGCATCTATGGACCAAGGGGCTTTCTGTCCTTCCCCAGCACTGTGCTTTTGTCAAGGAACAGTAACCAGTGGCAGCCCTCAGGTACCTCTTGATGTAGATGTCCTCTCAGAACACCACAGCACAGAGCTTTGCAGTTGTAGGCGGTGCTGTTGCCGTAGCAGGCAGTGAAGCACTGAGTAAGGATGCTCTCAATGGCACAGCTATGAACAGTCCTGAGGATGTGGAGGCTCATTCCGAACCTCTTCAGTCCCCTGAGAAAGAAGAGATGCTCCTGCACCTTGTTCACTGTTTTGTCCGTGTGAACTGTCCATGTGAGATCCTCTGCCAAGGGCACTCCGAGGAAACGGAAGCTGCTCACCATCTCCACAACAGTGCCATTGATGGTGATGTGATCTGCTTCTCCTGAAGTCCACTACCAGTTCCTTGGTCTTAGCAACGTTGAGGGTGAGGTGGTGCTCCTGGCACCAGTGTGTCAGGACGTTGACCTCCTCTCTGTACGCCGTTTCCACACACATGGAGCTCCACCACCGAGGTGTCATCTGCGAACTTTACGATGATGTTGGACCTGTTAGTGGCTTGTGGAGTTGTGGGTATAAAGTGAGTAGAGGAAAGGGCTCTGTACACATCCCTGAGGAGCGTCGGTGTTCAGTGTCACAGAGGGTGAGGTGATGCTGCCCAGTCTGACCACCTGGCGACAGGAAGTTGAGGATCCAGCCGCACAGGGTGCTGCTCTGGCCCAGGTCCCACAGTTTCCTGTCCAGCCTCGAGGGAACAATGATTTTGAACGCTGAGTTGTAATCTGCAAACAGCATTCTCACATGTGTGTCCCTTTTCTCCATGGGGGGGATAGGGCAGTGTGGAGAGTCAGGGCTATGGTGTCATCGGCGAACCTATGGTGGTGGTATGCAAATTGCAGTGGATCCAGTGAGTCAGGGAGCGCAGAGCAGATGAAGTCCTTGACCAGCCTCTTAAAGTGTTTGCTTACAATGGAGGTCAGGGCAACTGATCAGCAGTCATTCAGTGATGCGTTTGTTGAAGACTTGGGTACAGGGATGATGGTGGCCGATTTGAAGCAGGCAGGAAGCACAGACGGGGAGAGGGAGAGGTTGAAGGTGTTCATGAACAATCCAGCCAGCTGGGACTCACATGACCTGAGGACATGGGCGGGGATTCCTTCAGGGTCAGCAGCTTCATGAACCTTCACTCACCTGAAGCTCTCACATCCTCCACGGACACAGTGCACTCGATGACATCATCTGCAGTGTGCAAAGCTGATCAGTCTTGCAGTGTTTGCGGTGCTCCAAACCCCCCACCCCCAAGGGCCTGCTGCTATTTCCACCCCTCCCTCTGTGAACGGCGCTTGCAGCTGTGCACTTCCCACGCATCCCTCACCTGTTTGTCGAGGTTCTGCAACTCAAAGGGACAGTTGGCAGAGTTAGCCGGGGTTCCTCCAAGGATATGACTTCAAGGTCCACCTCCAGCCCCTGCAGTTTCCATGACGACACTGTTGTCATCACTGCCACCACATCGAGGAGTGCAGCCAGAGCTGAAATGTGGTGGCAGTGCAGAAGGACAAGATGCGGAGGCAAGAAATTTGAGGTCATTGACTATCAAAATGTGTGGAGTAGGTGAGCTACTTGGTGCCAGAGGAGGCGGCCAGAGTGGAGGAAGTCTGCTCCCTTGACCCAGAGGCTAAGGCTGTCTATTCACATTGGGGGGGGGGGCTTGGAGGAGCACTACAAGCAGAGCTGCTGCACCAGCGTTGGCACTTGCAGATGGTGAAAGGCACCTGCCACGATTCCTGGTGCCTCAGAGACACCCTGGGCCCTTTCCCCTGCAGCGACACCGGGAAGTGCTACGCCAGAATTTGGCAAAGTCAAAAAGCTGGACATTATAAAGACCCGCACCACCCCATCCCCCCCCCAAAAGCGGTGTGCTGGTGACTGGATCACTCACACTCTCATTAATGCAGCTCCCCATTCTGGATGAGGAACACTAGCGTAACTGGGACAGCCTCCTGCCCCTGGTCCGGTGGGCGTACCTAGCAGCAGCATTGCAGGAGAGCCGTGTTCATGTTTGGGAGGGAGCTGCGCATGCCAGTGGGCCTGGTGTTTTGGCCACCCTCACAACCGGAGGTACTAAAGGAGACAGGTCTTGAGCACCTGCGATGCCTTCAGGAACATTTGAAAGGGGTGCATGAAATGGCCATGGCAGCATCAAGCGCCTAACAGAGGCGTGGTTGTGATGGATGCAACCACAGGCAGAACATTGGCTTCAAGGAGTTTGGGTGTCCTGTCCTATTTGCAAGAAGGGTCAGTCAGCCACACCGGACAGCTATTGGAGGAGACCTGAGGAGGTCCCTGAGCGTCCGTCCCCCGATGATGTATACCTCCTGCCCAGGAGACCCCTCTGCTTCAGACAAGGACCCAGATACTTCAGAGCAGGGAGCCACTTCGAGGGACATGGGGATTGTGACCTGCCAGGACCCAGTGCATTTTTCTTACTTTGCAGTGGCCTTGGGGACAGCGTGGTGCAGTGCGCTAATCAAGTTATTTTCATATGACCACATACCTCAAAATGATTTATCCCCGGCTCGTACAGTTGCTAACAAACAAAAAAATTATAATATAATAAACTAGTCAATTTTTCAGAAGAAAATAATTTCATTTGCTCTAAAAAAAAAAAAATATAGTCCTTATGTGGACAGAACATTTGGTCAGGCTACTCACTGGAAGCAGCAGGTCCGTTAGGTTACCATAGAAACAGTCAACAGACTGGCGCTTGCATTTTGAAAACCAAGGAAAAAATTTTTCCTGGTAAGAATGGCTGCTTATTTATGAGTAAAAAGTCATACAGGTTTTTATATTAACATGTTTAATAAAACATTAAAACACATTAATATAGAACTGCTTTTTGGCTCCAGGGATTACATGTGCAGTTGCATGTAAGTAATCAACACTCTCTGGACCAGTAAGAAAATATTTACCAGAGCCATGGAATAATGAATTGTATACCACAGGAACATGGAATTCTAGCATCTGATTGGTGAAAAGGGTGTTGATTAAATTTCTATAACCGCATGCAGTGTCAGACAGGTTAATCACAGTAGTAAATGAATGTGCGATTATAGTTCTTTAATTCTAACAAACGTTACTGAAAATTCCTGAAACAGTACATCATTTAAAATTATCGGCAACTATAAAAGCAGATATTAATTGCCATGTTACTTGGACGACCACAGTGCTTCTGCATGAGGACTTGCAGTCAGTGATTTAATACCAAAATGATTTAACTTAAACTGTTTGCATGTAAGATTTTAACCATTGGGTGATATTAGGCTATCAGTTATTCAGTATTGAAGACTATTTTCATACCCTAACTGTGACGTGACTGTATGTGCTTGTCACGTGACTCGGTTTCTTAAACACCCCACTCCACATCTTACACGGGGGCCCGCGTGAGAGCAGCCCCTCACATCAGTTCTGGTTGTTAAGATGCCCGGCCACTGAAATGTGGCCCACCTTGCAATTACATCTATGCATTCAGGTATTCAGTGTGACCCAGATATAGAATATTTCTCATTTCTATTAACAGGTAAACAAAATGTGGTGATAATGGGGCGGAAGACGTGGTTCTCTATTCCAGAGCGGAACAGACCTCTGAAAGGCAGGATCAATATTGTGCTCAGCAGAGAGCTAAAGTAGGTAGTATCTCCCTGTTTATAAAATTTAAGCGTAAAAGAGGAGTAGCTTTATATGTGTAATTTTGATATCAGTGATTTTACACTTCAGTGATCTTAGAACCTCTTAATTATATTTAAGGTTTTCTTCTTGGTATTAATATTTCCACAAAATGATCTGCATGCAATACATTTCTGATTTTCTTTACTCATGTGTAACAGCAGAAGCCTTTGCTGTTTGAATTGGTCCCAAGAGTAGCTTCTTAATTGTTACTGAGCCATATGCTGTCTCCTCTAGGGTTCCACCAGAAGGGGCACACTACCTAGCCTCCAACTTCAGTTCTGCTCTCCAACTTCTAGACTTTTCAGAACTGGCTGGCAGGGTTGACCAAATTTGGGTCATTGGAGGTAGTTCTGTTTACAAGGTAGATGTGTATGTTATACGTTATACTGTCATGTCTGACGTTCCTTGTCTTGTGCTGATTAAGTCCACTGGGAGCAAAAATCAGAAGAACACCAGTCTCTGTGGAAATGAAAGATTCTGTCTGGGTATGACATCATCAACTGTCACTGCCATCTGTGGCAGCATGACTGTGTGTGTGTATAAAAGGTGGGTTTATAAAAAAAAAAATCAGTTTTCCAATTCAAATCAGTCTGCATTTGCATAATCTGGTATTGATTCATGAAGTCATACAGCCCTTTTGCCATGGATGTGTGAAGCTTTAACCCCGTTAGTCTTGCTTAGCTGGCCTCATGCAACGAGATCTGGCCGACAAAAACAGATAAAAGAAAACTTTGTGGAAGCTGCTCCTCTGAAAGTAGGGCTGCAATAATTTGAAATATTTGCTTTTTGTAAAATAAAACAGATGAATATTTACCTGAACTAAATTATAACCAAACAGAAACGTGGCTGTTGAGCTGTCCCTTTCTTCATCACCACTTCGGTGCTTATGAATGGCTTTCGTATTTTTCCAAAACAGCAGTATGTGGTGTGCTTCGTTAACCGAATTTAATCAATTGGTGTCTTTTAAAATTCATCGGTGTAGTGTCCCATAAATTGTCTGTGTATTTAATGTCACATTCTTAACTGACAGAATGCTACTTGTTTCTAGCATGGCTTGTCTGTATTCAGCCCAGTTGGTTACATAAAATGTTATGCAACTTGACTCTCTAATACTATGCTTGTCCGTGCTCTGAGGCATTTTGTTTGAAAATATCAGTCAAACGTCACGTCCGTAACACTGGGACAGCTTTCTTTGATGCTGTTACTGAAGTTTCTGTCATCAATCTTCTTGCCAAAGTGCTCCGTACAATGTCTTCCTTGGGATATTCCAGGGTCAAAGATTTCGTAACCTAACAATCCCTCAAGACGTACTTCTGATTTCTCAGGAGAGCACGAAGACGTCACATTTGTTTCTCTCAAGCTCAATTACAGCTCTCCAGACTTGGCTTGTTGTTCTTTACTCATTAAATACTTGTTGGTTTGGTGGTCCAGAAAGCTAATTTGCCATGGTTCCATTTTCAGGAGGTGCACAGAACTTCAGCCCTGTAGTAATTACATTTTCTGAGCCTTCATTGTTGTTATCTGGTTATTTATCTAGATCTACATAATTATTTTGCAGATTTAATTTGTTTTTGTATTTGTAGTCATACAGATTAGAGTGACTTATTATGTGAAGTATCCAAATAATTTTGTGGAATAAATTTTGTTGAAACATTTTCATCTTGGAGAAGTGGTGATCCCACCCTCCCCTGTTCATTTCAAAAGCTTTCAGCTTTTGGCTGAAAAGTTGTATAACTAAAGAAAAATATTCATCTAATATTATATTTATTTAGGTTAGAAATAAAATGATTTTTCCTTTCTCTATACACGCTCTTACTCTATCTTTCCCTCCTTCTCTCCTTCTCACAGGAAGCAATGGAGACACCTGGATCATGCCGCCTTTTTGTGACTAAAGTTCTGCAGCAGTTCGAATGTGACACTTTCCTGCCCGACATCAACATGAGTGGCTTTCGGAAGCTATCGAGGTGTGTGTCCAGCTTCTCGCACCATCATGCTTTTTCATGCGAGCTTGCCTTTCTTCCTGATTTGCTTATGTGGTGGTACATCGCATTCACTTCACTCACATGAAGTTCAGAGACTGAGGAATATAAGCTCTGTTCTTTGAATGACTTCCTGGCTATTTGTGATTCATGTTGCCATGTATGTGGAGTTAATGCAGTGCATTTACATTTGTATAATAGGTACATATTTTGTATTTTCTTTAGTACTGGCTGAGACAATGTGTGGGCAGTGTGATAGCGTGGAGTTTGTGTTTGTGCTCCCTGTGATGTACTGACATCCAGGGGAGTTTCCTGCTATGTATCCTGTGTTTTGAGATGAGTTAGGATCCAAGCTCGCCTGTACTGATAGTGACTGAATGAATGCCGATAGATAAAACAATGCTGAGTTGTATTATAAACTCCATTCATACTGGTTATTGATGTTTAATCTGTAATTTATGTAGCTGACTGCTGTGTGCTTTTCTGTAGCTTTCTGGAGGTGCCAGAGGGCCTACAAG
Source organism: Isichthys henryi (assembly GCA_026776945.1). Classification (NCBI taxonomy): domain Eukaryota; kingdom Metazoa; phylum Chordata; class Actinopteri; order Osteoglossiformes; family Mormyridae; genus Isichthys; species Isichthys henryi. The sequence goes on along the minus strand of JAODJX010000119.1, from coordinate 26,405,053 downwards.
AGGAGAATGGGATTCAATACAAGTTTGAAGTGTACGAAAGTGTTTGAAACTAACATTTAACACGCACAAAATCAGCTGCTTGATTTCAAAGCACAAAGAATATGAGGAGCCTCTGTTTTCAGTTGACAGGGAGCACTTGTCATGTTCTTGTCCTGTGTTTTCTGTGTTAACTTTGAGAAATTCTTCACTAAATAAAAATGTTATGGTTTTTTTTTTTTTTTTTTTATTAAACCCTGATCTTACTAAGGATACCCATACCTGGCTGTACTGTTAGCTACTATATGATAAATGATCCAAGTCCCTAAGACCTCCGAGTAAAGTGGAATGGAGATGGAGTAAAAACGGGTATCAGTAAAGCCGGGGTATGCCTGGAAAAAGAAATGTCTAACTGAGAACGTTGTTAATGCACAAAGCTACACTGAGAGAGACACACTCAGATGTCTGGCATACGTAGCGAACATGAGAGATGGCTAAAGCACAAACCACATGTCTGTAGCACAAACCTCTGCTGCCACGGAGAGAAGTTCCACCATTGGACGAGTCCCTGCCATCAGTCAAAGCTGAAGCCCAGCCCCCTAAGCTGGATGCTGCGTTCTCAAGCCAATGGTCTCTCTGCAGTTTGTACAAGTGCAGGACATTGGCTTCTGAGACTTGGGAAACATCACACCTGTTCCGCACATTTGCAGTCCGTACCGACAGCAGGTGTTCCAGTCAGCTTTACTTAAAGATCTCTCGCTTGTTCTCTGTTATTCCAGGTCAATACAGATTTCAGTTTCATTCTTTTTTTTTTTTTTTTTTTTTTTTTTTTTAAACCAAATGGATTATGAATTATCTACCCAAGAAATAAAAACAGTGGTCTTTGAATCAATGGTATGAGCACAGAGTGTATTGGTAGGTAAGTACACATTTTATTGCATTATAGGTGATGCATACTGCTGTGGTTCAGAATATTTTTAATATTATGAAGGAACAACATGTCTTGGTTCTGAAGCCATCAGCTTGTCGCGTTTGCGTCGAGTTTTAACTGAGCTCTGATCATGCCAGGAGTTGCTTTCCCACAATACCTGCGTCTTGTGGCCATAAGTAATGGATAAACACGCAATACCTGTGTGGAGTTTGCCGCTCTCTTGCTGAGCGCGCTGGCTGAGTGGCGGCCCTTTAAGTGGCTCGGGGGCCCGCGCCATCCGCAGCACTGGCTGATCCATTAGCCCCTCCGCGCTGAAGAGTCCCCTTCGCGCCGCTGCGGTTTTCGGGAGGACCGACTCATCGGGCGACTCATCGCCGTCCTCATGCACCTCGCTCAAATCGACGCACCATGGAAACGAGAACAGCAGATGCTTGACAGTATGTGGTATGAATATGCATTATGCACACTGGCACAGATCAGCAAGTCGCACAATACTCTCAAAATGTTCGATGCGAGTTCTGTGCTGTCTGAAAACTATGTCAGGAATGATGGTAATTATTTTCTAATTAATATTGATGTATATATGCATTAATGTATTTCCATTCCTGCGCTTTAGTACTGTCCTGTTTTAATTTGGGGATTGATGGTCATGGCACTAAAGGATGTTAATAAACGCCAATTACATACTTCTGGACATATCATTGTTGCCGAAATAATCAATAGTATTTTGATCAAACTTGAAAAAAAATGACATCTGCCTTATATGCCTTTAAGTTGCAGGTGTGCCTTAGTGTCCATGTGATGTTTACTCACATTGTAAGAATTGTAATTTGGAAATGTCTTGTTGGTTTTCTCCAAGTGAAAGTAACGATATGAGTGAAATGCAGATCTGCCAAAAACCATGTGGCTAAAACACACCCCAGTTGGTTAACCAAAGATTTTGTTTTTTGTTTCTTGAAAATTCTGGGTGTCTGTAATCAGCCGCTGGTGCACTCAATGAATAGGTGAAGCTACCGTTTTGGCTACTTACGTAACCTCTGTCTTTCACATATGGTTAGAAGGAGTGTTGATTTCAGAAATCTGTCATTTTACATGAGTGGCCTTACCATTAATTTAATTAAAGTATCTGCCAAGGGCAAGTGCAAAGAACAAAGAATATTCATCATAGGGACGACAAAATGTATAACCGTGTAACAAATGTACCTTCGCTTGTAATTTAAGGAATATAAGGAATTGCTTGAATACATTCAGCCTCATTGTCATACTTCTTTCAAGGCAGTAGATATGCATTATAGAGTTTCTGTTCAGAAGCCATTTCAAGGACAGAGAGAAATGCACTTTGTGTGGGAAAAATTCCATCCAGTCAAATCCTCTGAAAGTAGCTCTGCTCTTCAGAGAATCAGTTTCGCCACCTTGGCCATGTAAAGATTTCAAGATTTATTTCACTGTTGCCAAATCAATAGTGTTACTTTTCAATCTGTGTTTTACATTTCTACTGTAGTTCGAGCACAAGGTTAGGCAAAACTGATTATGAATCGATGTAACCATAGCAACTGGTATCTTTTCACTATAAAAAATAAACAAAATTCACATTTAGGTGTTTTATTTTTGAATGTGCTGTCCATCAGTGGTGTGTTCTAAGGTTCTATATAGAGCCTCCGACAATGCCCGATGTATGGAGTTTGATCCTTCCGATGACATTGTATTTACATTTTTGTTCCTTAACTACAGCTTTCAATAAAAAGTTTTTACTTATATGTACATATAAGGGGGGCAGCATGGTGGTGCAGTGATTAGCACTGTTGCCTAACACCTCTGGGACCCAGGTTCGAGTCTCTGCCTGGGTCACGTGTGTGGGTCTTGCATGTTCTCCCCATGTCGTCGTGGGGTTTCCTTTGGGCTCTCCGGCTTCCCTCCACAGTACAAAAAACATGCTGAAGTGAATTGGAGTCACCCAATTGTCCATAGGTGTGAATGTGTGCGTGAATAGTGCTTGTGCCCTGAGATTTGGGTTATTCCCTGCCTTGTGCTCATAGCTTCTGAGACTGAGGACCCCCATGACTCTGCACAGATCAAGTGGCTAAAGAAAATGGACGGATGGTTAGTTGCTTGGATGGATGGATGGATGCATGGATGGATGGATCCTCCCTCTCAGTAATTCTGTTGGCTCCTACCTATACAGATCCCATATATTTTTTTCCATTCATTTTCTATTCTGTGTACTTCACCTTGAGACTTTCAAGCTCATTTTGAAACCCAAGGCATACAGATAAGTTAACAAAGGAAATCAAAGGCAAGGACAAATGGCACAATGCTTGGTGTGTTCCTGTTCTCAGAGAGGTAGCCCTGTGCTTTATACCCTCAGCAGAGTTCAACGTGACAGTATCCTTCTTCAAATATCACTGTCTGATTATGATGTGAAATAGTTCTATTTCTTCTTCATTTGCTTTTAAGGTCATTAAATTTTGCATTGAATCACATTATAAATTGAAGAAAAAGAAACAAACTGGATTAATGAATTAATAGCTGCACATTCCAGTATTATTTATTTTGGTGTTACTACAACACTTTACATTTCTATACATTGAAATTTAACCTTCGAACTAGATTAGTTGCAAATTAACAAGACACCCCTTAGTAAACTTTTCGTTCTAATGTTTTTATTAAAAGGTTATATAATATGTCTACCTTTAAACCTTTAAAGATCAAGTGATAAGAAAGAATCTAGTAAACCTTTTCTTTTGTCCCATAGAGAACGACACGGTCTCCCATGAGACTTGAGTTTGGGGAGGTGCCATGGAGTTTCACGCCGACGGTAACTCCCTCCTGAAGGCCGTGTATCTGAGCCGCCTTCGGCTGGCGCGGCTACTGCTGGAAGGCGGGGCCTATATCAACGAAAGCAATGAGCGTGGCGAAACTCCCTTGATGGTGGCCTGCAAGACGCGGCACGTGGACCCCCAAAGTGCGGACAAGATCAGGATGGTGCGGTACCTGCTAGAAAGCGGCGCCGACCCCAACATCCAAGACAAGCGTGGGAGAACTGCCCTCATGCACGCCTGCCTGGAGCACGCCGGTGCTGAAGTGATAACTCTGTTGCTCAACAACGGTGCTGATCCTGGCCTGGAGGACCACTCCGGCACCTCAGCGCTGGTCTACGCTGTCCATGCCGATGACAAGGATGCCCTCCGAGTTTTGTTGGATGCCTGCAAGGCTCAGGGCAAGGAGGTCATCATTATCACCACTGACAAGCTGCCATCCGGGAGACAGATGACAAAGCAGTACCTCAATGTGCCTCCAGCATTGGACCTGGGAGAACGACGGCCTTGTGCCCCCACACTCTCCGCGTCGCTTTCGGACATTGAGATCCAGACCTCACCTTGGCCTGTCATCTGCCACCAAGCTGAGAAGAACATCTTTGCCTTCGGAGTCCAGAAGGAGGACAGTGCAGCCACCTCACAGCCAAGCTCCCCAAGTAGGGGACCAGGCTTAGTCCATAGCGGGGTAGCAAAGCTTCAGCACCTGCAGCGTTTACATTCAGAGCCATGGTTGAAGATCCCCCCATCGCTACTTGAAGAGAACAGAAAAGTCTCTCCTCTGACCAAGGATCTACCTGATATAACCCCAGATGAAGAACCCTATATGAAGTTCAGCAGGAGGTACCAGAGGGTTCCAGGTGCTAATCCCCATAGTCCTCATGCCAAAAAACTAGGCAAGACTCTGGAGCGGCCGGCCAATAATGACGAGAGAGATGGAGGAAGTCAAGGCATGTGGCTTTCCCGTAAAATGTCGTACGACAATATATCTTTCGCCAGGTCACACCCTGACCTCTACCACAGCAGCAGGGCTGCAGGCACATCCACAGACAAGGATCCGGCTGTCACCCCAGGTTTGGCCACATCCAGCCTGCACAGCATCGTCCAACGCAGGAACGTTGGTGTGGACCACTATGGCTCAGACTCCCAGCTCTCTCAGTACCTTCGGCATCTACCTGAAGACCACAAGGGGCACCCAGACAAGGGTTTGCCCGTTTCCAACAGCTACTCAGCCCTGTCCTCCTCCCGGGACTCCTTGGAGAAGCAATCGGCTGTGCGGGAGTACAGATGCTCAGGAGCTCTCCCTGCTGCCCATGTTCCCCACCCCCGGTTGGGATTCCTGCCACCGTTGAACCAACACGCGCCTGTCCCTCAGATTGAAGTCACCAGCGTCAATGTGGAGAATGTGGGCATGGTCCCAAAGACCAACATGGGCCTGAAAGTCCTTGTCCCCTCTGCTCCCAGTGTCCCCAGAGATCTAAAAGCTAGGAAGATGCTTTTGAGGCGCCACTCCATGCAGACTGACCCGATCAAACAATTAGGCACCTTTGAAGAGATCTTTAGCCATTGAGTCTTCATGAATACCATGATAATCCACCTACCTGTGTTCTTTAATACTTTGCATTCGTCTTGCATCAGCAATCTCTTTCCAATCCAGGGAATTATTGGTGAAAATCAAGGTATACCCCCTCCCCTAAATAATATAGATAGACATCCATCAAGAACAATTTAAAGTCCAGAACATCTACACAAGAGGAAAAAAATCCAAGACCCAGAATTGGGGCTGCAAACCCACAAACTGCTGAAGCATCATGCTGTTTTATATCAAATTATATAAAAAAAATTACCTTATGCCTATACCATGTTAGAGTTGGCATTTAACAGAATGTTTCACAGTGAATCTCCACAAGCAGATAGACACAGGAAAAACATTACACAGAATGTGTGGACTGCTAATCTTTCTTGGCTTGCTATTCCATTGCAGGTTCTGTGGATTTCAGTGTTTTGTAACTTTTCATTCTTTCACCCAGAAAAGCTCCATCTGAACTACTCTGCATCTGACTTGATAGATAAATTAGTCACAGCAGTTCACGAAAGCATGCATGACTATGTTAAATATTGTATATTACAAACCATTGTATCCGGTCCGTGCATAAATATTGTACGTTGCATTCAAGAATATACTTTATATATGTAACCCATATTTATGTACTATATCATACTTTAAAAACTAAGTATTGTATTGTTACTGCATACCTACAATGTATTGCACGTTCCTATATAGTGTATACAGACATCCCTTCATTTTAAAATAGCATGCAAGGGTAAAATGTTATTTTAATGGTAATGATTATATTTCCATTTGTATGGGTCATATGATTAAGACTGAAAAAAACTAAGTTCCACTGTAAACTTCATATATAGAACACAAACAATTTCAGCATATTACACAATAAATATTCATATAGTCATTGTGTATTTCCTCATTCATACAGTCAGATTATCCACCAGTACAAATGGTCATGTCCACCTTCTTATGGTTTTAAAATATGGCAAATGCATCTTCAATTCATGTGATAGAATTCTAGAATTTATGTTAATATTCCGAGAAGTGTTTCTAAGAGTTAATACAGTGTTTTGGTTAACATAAATAGAAAAAATGGCAGTAAGTCTAAGGTACACTAAAACATATAACTTCCTGGGTATTTGTCTAATGACTGTTGTATCATTGTGCTGTCATCAACAAATTTTCATTATCATTTCAACTTCTTTGGTCAATCATTAAGTGGATCATTCGAAAGCATAAGAGCTGCAGTTCAGGAATAAACTACATTTTACAAACGGACCTCCTTAATTTGCCACCTGAAACGTCTTTCCAGTACATATCCTGCATAGCGTTGCCTCTGGGTAAGACATGGTATGCCCTATTCAGCTGCTGACTGTGATGGGCTGGAAGAGAGCACTGCTGAACCACCCATCGGCACTGACAAGGCCATTGCAGTCTATGGCGTCCAGACAGACATCATGTAAAAACAGTAGTGTGAAAAGGCTCAACCTTTTCGTACAATCAATTTAGACTTTAACGGGATGATACATCCTGTGTATAGCAGTCTCACAGAATCACATCATACCGTGGCATCTGATCGCAATGACGCACCATGATTCTGTTACGTACAGGCAGTCCCAAGGTTAAAAACAGATCTGTTCCCAAAACAATAATACACTACAGAAATAGTGTATTAATTAGAAATTAGTTATTAGAAACAGTAAAACATTAATAAAAATTATTACATACTGGACTGTACTGCACCTCCAGCCAATAAACAATTAAAGCCGTGCAGTGTTTTCACGAGTCACAAAGTATTATTGTGAATCATTGTATTTACTCTAATTTTTATATTACAGACAATATTCCAGTTCGTTCATAAGTGCAACTTTTCTGTAAGTCAGATGTTCTTAATCCAGAGACTGGCTATAGATTAGCTCGAATAAACAGAATCACAGTAGCATGGAACAATTTCCGGTTTGTCTTGGAATATTGAATGCCAAGCTAACTGCTACTTTTGGAGAACATCTGATGTGGTTAAGTCCAGGATATATGGTATTTGAGGTAATGTAGAAGCATCAATGACTGTTAAATGACTGCCAGTTTTAGTCTAGCATAAACTGATAATTTAATATTATGACGCTTTAACAAAAACTAATAAGTGCAACTTATCAGCAATACGTCTTACATAAAATTTAGAAAAAAAAAATTCTGATAACAATATTTTATTATATATATGCAACACACCTATAACAAATTTAATATTGAAAAGAAGTTTCTCAACTCTCAAAGGTCAGTAACATCAAAGAAAGTACTTGGTTTTTATAACCTTACAGAGGTACATATACAACTGACGAAAACAGTTAAATAGCCCAAAAAGCATAAAAATACATTTTATTATGACTTTAATGAAAGTTCCATTAATAAATTGGACTTTAATCTTGAAAACTGAGAAAATCTTAGATCCCCAGACGATTCACCATAAATACAAAGGAGAAATTCACCATTAAAAAAAACAAATAAACAGAAAACACTGACTTGTCCATGATGTCACCCATTATTTTATAACTTCAATATGAAAATATCTATCAGTGGAAATTTCCACTTAAAGCCACGGGAAACATTTTGTTCACATTGATGTACAACCCTGTCATCTCTGTACACTTCCGACACTGGATGATCTAAGAGTTGCATCGTTTTAGGAGTTACACTGAACATTTTTGGCGGAAGCCGAGAGTGACTTCGTTACTTTCGACAGAACAGCCTCGAGGGAGCATGCATAGGGGAAAATGCATAGGGGCACAGCTCTCTCTCTCTCGTAGTGCATGTAAGGACTATGACACTCTGTCAGCTAAAATCATGCATTCTTTAAATCCTAGGGATTGCGGATTGCGTATACCGGCTAAAAATAACAGGACACGTAAGGTATTTGGAAACCAGATCATAAAGTATGAAGCACTGATTAAAAATTCTAAGGATTTTTCCCCTTTTGTAACACATGGGGCACATAAAATCAGGTACGATATTTCACACTGAGTCAATCAAATAAAAATCAGGTTCTTACAAATAACAGACAAGCATGGAAAACCATAAAGGTAAAGAGAAAAGACTGTGACAAATGGAACACCACCGGCTACTACGTGCGCAAGAGTGTGAACATGTCATTTCCATCAGTCAGACATATTAAAGTGCATGTTTCCCCCCCCTCCAGCATGATTAAAATCAGCCGTCAGAGAAAAGACATTTTCTCCACGGGCATAGTACAAGCAAACACTCAGTACGAAATGGACATAACATCAGGAAGAGGTGAGAGGGAACCAGAAATGCAGGCACATCCCACAGTGTTTCTGGTGGAGTGGGGGGCATGGAAATGCTGTGAGAAACTGCCAGCTGGCGGAAAAACTGCCTAACAAGCAAGTGTCTAGCAACCCCTTGACGTGACATAAGCGCTCAATGCTTTTCCATACTTATCTCAAAAGACATGCCATATTAATGCTAAGAAAACAACCACAATCAGATCAGACTGTTTATGACTTTAACTGAGGTAAAAGGACAAATTCTGCTCTAGAGCAAAGCAATTAGTGTCTAAAGCTTAATTTAGACTTTAGACGCTAGACTTATACAACTGCAAAAATCACTTGTGCTATCAAAAATATTCATTTCATTTAAAGCACAGAATTGTTTCAAAAATAGGTATTAATCTCATCAGAGATTAATATAATTTATCTTTCTATACAGTTATCACAAAAAATACAATTACTGAAAGATGTGCCAAGGCTTCTAATAAATCAAAGTGATAAAGGTTGTGTGTATGTATACAGGTACATAGACAAACACACACTTCTATACCTAAAATTATAGGCTTATATGAAGATACTTTAAACATTCAAGGTATGTAATTACTAATCTGAAATAATTTATTTCCCTAATATCACTTTGATGAAAATACAAGCATCTCAACAATGAGAGCAGCACTTCTACACTAGAAGCTTTTTTCATATCTCTGTTCATTAGAATTCTGGAAGTAAAAACCTGCAGAATCCAGATTTGACAAGAAATCAACTGAGAATTGATACGTTCAAAGCAAAAAGCACAAAATCTTAGTCATCAGTCCTGGTCTCAAATTTGGGATTCAACACGTTTTCAATGCTATGGTTTAATAATATACTGAGATACTCAAAAGTCAATGACCAAGTGTTTGCATCACTTCAAATGATCTTGATCACAAAATTAAATCAACAATGCTGGATGTCAGATCTTGATAAATGTTCTTAAACTCCTCATGCCTGTGATTCCTTGCAGAGGGGTGTCAACCATGGCAGCATTACGTTTTTCAGTTTGGGCTAGAAGTGTCTCTGGTTGAAACCTGCTTCCCGCAGGCCTGCATTTCCCGTTCAGCAGAACCTCTCTGTGATGTAGAAGATAAACTCCACATCCATGGGTTGCTGGGGGACGCCGGAGCCGCCGCCGTGGATGACAGGGATGAGCGCACCGTCCAGCTCGTTCATGTACCGCTGCGGCAGGAGCCGGCTTCCAGAGCCAGCCTGGTACTCCACCTAGTGTTCAGAAGAACAAACTACATGTGAATATATCCAGAGGTAACACACCAGAAAATCATATCAAGCCTGCTTAGTTAATAATTAGAAACTTGGCAGAATGCAAGTTTTTCTATATCAATTATCATACTAGCATAAGTCAGCCTAACTGCACTGAAAACAGCTGGGCGACAGAAAATTTGTACATTTCAGTGAAAACTGAGCCATCAAAAGACAGATTCATTGGCCTCCTCTCTTTTACGTTTGCAATTATTTTTACTACAAAATATTGCTTGCTGCTATACTGACATTGAAAATGCAACAATTTCACCAATAATGCTTATAACTGTAATCAAAAATTCTGATTTAACATCATGATGCATGAGCCTTGTATAGATTTTTCATTGTCCGAGTCAAGTTCGCCCTTTGGGTGCATTTTGAAATCATAAATCCTCAATAAAGGATTTCTCAATAAAATCATAATGAAAGCTCCAGTGACCTGAAAACTTTGACAAATAATGCCAGGTGTGTTTCACATCTGGTTCACTTGTCCCGGCCATTTTGGGTGCGACTGAAAGCAGTGTCGCAAAAACTACTTTGCTACCTGGGGTCCGTAGCAGAGACCCCTAACATAAATTGTTTATAATCCTATTACTACACGTTTAAGCAAATCTTAAACTTCTAATACAGCACCATCTACTTGCTACTATGGAGCTGTAACTAACTTTGCGTGGAGATGCCCTAATCTCTTGCCGTAGTTACCATATCGCCATCAGTGGAGATGCGCAGACCGAATCGGTTGATCCCGCTGCCTGTGAGGACAGCGAGGCGGGGGCTGAGGGCTCTGCAACTTGCAGCGGAGATTTCCCGCAGGAACTGAGACGGCAATGAGGCCGAGAGGGGGGCCTGCACCCCCTTCACCAAGATGAATGCCTGGAGAAGAGTGGCAGTGAGATATGGGCCTTTCATTGGTTAAAGCATGAATCCATCACATACAGCTGTACCCCTCGTACCGAAAAACCTCAATGACTCCTAAGCTATTCGACCCCATTCATGCAGTTCAGGAGTTGAGGATGGTGCTCAACTTAGTCCCCCCCCCCCCAACTACCCACTATGCTTCCCAAATACACATATTTCTAGAATGAATATGAATACTGAATATTTAAATATAATTATGGTTCTAAATATACGCTTCCTTTTTAAAACTTGAATTACAGCCTTTGAAGACACAATATTAATTCAACACTGAGATTCTGTTATATTTAGCACCAATATCACTATTATTTCTGAAACATCTACCTACCTAAATGAGTACCTAAAATTGGAACGGAGCTAGGCTAAATTTAGCTGTAGCACATACCTCTACACATCTGACAATCTTCCCATCCGTCTCAAACTCCGTGTCTTGCTGAAGTCGAACACTGGGGACAGCGTCCAGAGACCTGCCGTCCACCGGGCTGGTCGTGCTGCTGTGAAACCCAGACACACATACACAAGGCAAATATACACACTGACATGCTCACATGTCCTCAAAAGGTATAAACCTCAGTGCAGGGAAACTGTATTTATCAATATCAGTCAAGAACAAACTTCAGTATATATTACTGCTAAATATATTTTTAAGGTTAAATAGATACTTGTAGGTGTAATACATCTGAAACTGTACAAACACATTTACATATATTTATTTAGCAGATGCATTTGTCTGAAGTAATATTCAAGTGAGAATCAGACAGCAGGGTCAGCCAGGGTCTCTGGAGCGACTGGGATTACGGGGCAACCACAGGATTAGCACCGACGACTTTCCAGTCATAGGCATAGTCACAAACTGCTCAGCAAATACTTTTACAGCTACACATCTGTTTGTGAGAGAATAGTGCTACATTGGTTGCTCAATTGACATTTGGATCCTAACAGTTTGCCTCATGCCATGCCCTTAGCTAACACGTCATACCCTTTGACGGGCGGTGCCACCCAATCCACCCAACGTAAGGTGACATTCTCCCTCAGGTCGGCCACCTCCACCTTGCCACAGGAAATCTGGAAGTCACTCTGGTCTCGTACTGCCTGTCGGAGAGCCTCCATGGTCTCTGGTGGGATCTGGACCATCAGCCCATCTGACATTCATGGCCAAGACAAGCATGAGCTTAATTGAAATCCGTGCTGGTGCTAAACAAAGGAGCAGGTCATTGGCTACAGCTGTGAAGTTACCTTCAACGATACTGGACTTGGCAATGAATCCTGAAGAAGCCTTCAGTGCTCCATTGAAAACCACAAAGCTGGCCCCAGTCACTACAACAGGCAGACATTTTGTCGTCAGTCATCTCAGTCTGCTTTGTGGGTATTTCGGTCCCAATATAAATAGCCTATCTAGTGACATCAGAGACACGTTTTAGTATCTAGGACGGGATTCCCCCACAAATTCTCATTTTAACGCAATGAATATTGCATGAAGCCATTTCACGTGGGGACGTTCTCAAAATATATTTCCATAAATACTGAGGGATCAGCAGCATAGCCAGGCAGGCACAGAGCAGGTCACCTTTCCTGGTCTTCCCTGGCTTGCTGCTGGCCTGGGTCTCGTAGACCCCACCCTCATTCTGGACACACACCAGGTGGGAGTCGGCTTCAGGGCTGAAGCTGGCGCCTAAGCTTATTACGTGTTCGTTGGATGTGTTCACCACTTTCAGCATCTGCCATGAGGGCGGGGTGAATCAAACAAGGTATGGGTTAGTGTTTGGGGACAGAAGGTCTCTGCTTGTCACCCTGGAGCCCTACGTACGCGAGTACAGTGGGTAACAGGTTTTTACTTGGTTTAGTTTGTACATCATAGCCAAATTCATCTTTGCAATATAAATGAAACGAGAGGTCACTGCTACTGTTCTACCACAGGCTGGACAACACATTGCTTTGATGCTGTCATGGAAGGAGCTGACACAGGACGTCAGGCTCACCTCACTGAGCTTGCATTTGGGGATGTCGATGTAGCTGTTGCCCATCTCCATGTGTATCTTCAAGCCGTCCACCATGGGCAGGCTGTACTGGTAATTTCTGAGATCCTGTTTGGGAGAAACGCCCATAACTCAAAAAAAAAAAGTGTTTCAGGAAAAGGGAGAAAATGGTAACAAAGTAACATATAAAGACTAAACATATTACCCTACTTAAAGATCATGTGCTTTAATGCGAGCTCAGAAGAATATAGCCTCAGTTACTGAACCTGTTTGCTATCAGTCACCAAGAGGATAGTTTAGGATCTCAATATTACAAGAATATTTTGCCTCTTTCTACAGTAAACCACTGGATCCTACCTGAGGCGCCTATAGAAGTATAATATATATGATGAGTGTGCATTAAGACAGTCTACACGAAGCTTAAGTCATATGTTCTGTTGTCCAATAGGTAAGTGACACATCCTGTATACATAAACTTAAAAATGTTTAAGGGCTGCCACTATCTATATCAGTGATTGAAGAATCAAGAGATTAAGCTGACGATTAAATCGAGTGAACATTCAAAGTATAATAATATTCATTATACATCGCAAACGCTTTCACTCTTTATTTGGGTCCTTGTCCGCTATGTGTCGTCTTACCTCTGCCATATTGGCAAGCAATTAAGAAGGAAAATCAAGTAATTGAGTTTAATTGTGACAACTGTAAAATGTTTAAAAGCAAAAATAACTGGGAAGTAACTGGGAACTGTTCACTTAAATTGGTCAACAATGCTCTGGTTGACTAATACTTTTTAGCTGGCGAAAAATTCTCAACCTCCTCCCCTGATAAGAACATGTCACAGACCTACCCAGTTTTCAGAGCAGCATCTTTCTCAACATACCATAGGAAAAACACATGATCTTCTGCAAGATCACAAGATTCACAAGTAGTCGAGCGAAGGGAAACTTACAGCAAGCAGGTTCATAATAGTGTGTCCGACCTCTCTGAAGACCGCCTTCCGAAACCTCACACTCACAAGGGGGCTTGGGTACACTGTGAGACAAGGCCTTGTTAACATCTATGCTGGCAATTTTGAACAAAGAAGCAGATTCTATACATCAGTGACTAAAATCATTATTACCGCTGTGCTCAGCACCCAGTCGAAGGAGCAGGCGTAAAGGGAACACCTTGACCCAAGGAACCTCGAGCTTCTGGATTAGGACCCCACAGAGATACAGGTCATGGGGCAGCAAGAGGTCCTCCAGAGGCTGGAAGGTGGGGGAGAAGAAGAGAAAGCCACCATGGTCTCTGCTTCCCAAGAAGCTCTCTGTGAAAGTCACGTTGCCAAGGTCTTCCACGAACTTCCCTGTAAAAGTTAACAGAATTAACAGAATCCTCCATCAGATTCAAATCTATATCTAGCCTCCATATCATTTTGACTTTAGATTTGAATTTTAAATATTTAACCCTATAAAAGCAAAGCATGGCTAACATACCTTTCTCAGCATCTTGGTAGATGCTCACGTACAAGTTAAAGATGTCCCTGGGCAAGTTGGTCTCCTCTGGGAGACACTGTAGAACAAACATCACCTCCTTCTGACCCACAGCCTGAAGGCCATTGGAGCCAAAGCACCAGCACTTTTTTCCAGTATCTGACACAAAGAAATGGAAGAGTCACTGTCCATATCTAACAGTGGAATGCGATCAATATATACCAGTTTATGTCTGTAATTCTTATTGTGAACTAAGCAACAAGCATCTCAAAACAAGTATGGGAACGGTAGGTTTAGGCTTACAGGTAACGATCTTGATGTTCACCAACAGATTTGCATTGAGGATGAAGGTCAAAGGTTGTGGTCCTCCTTCCTCGAGAAGCAGCAGGATCTGGCTGGCTGCTGGTCGTTCTTCCACCATGACATCTGCGTTTGACAGCAAAGGCGCCAGCCCACCTCAGTAACTCTACACACACTCGCACATTTAAAAAAGTGGCCCTGACAGTTTCCTACACAACCCGCCCAAAAAGCCGATGCAGGAATTTCTGTCTGCATGTCCCTGTCTAACCCAAGGTGTACATAAGCAGAAATGAATTAGTCGCTGTTTCCTTTGGTCAGGCGGCCCGAACTCAAACTGTGCTGAAGTAGACCAGGAGGTTCATATATTCTTCTATAATTAAGAGCCAAGGACAGAAATAGGAGAATAAAGTCTAGAGTTCAGTTTTTTTTTTCCCCATTTCCAAAGCTTAAAAAACGAAGTTCATGAGTGACACTGGAGTGGGTTCCTGTGTGCTCCTGCTTACTAAAAGTTACTTCCAGAAAAGCCTCATCTTTAAATTCTGTTTCATTTGGACTCGAATTACAGTGGAATAAGTCTCACAGACCCGTAGGGTGCACTACGAGGAAGCGAGTTTTACATACCCGGAGTTAACTGCTAGAACCGGGTTAACAAACCCTGTGTGCCATAATTAAGGGGACTGATGTGGTTATCAACTTTAGATTTTTGACATTTTTCAATGTTAGACTGTAAAATTAGACTGGATTATCTAAGTTAGGGGGCGGCATGGTGGTGCAGTGGTTAGCACTGTCGCCTCACACCTCTGGGACCCGGGTTCGAGTCTCCGCCTGG
>JAODJX010000119.1:26375432-26385581 GCA_026776945.1 Isichthys henryi | reverse complement strand
AGTGAAGCCACCCGCCCTTTCCTACGCGATCGCCGGACCCACCCCACACTGCAGAAAACAGAGGATGCAGGAGCAATTAAATATTAACATGTTCAATCTGCACGCATGTGTTTGCCCGCTCCAAACATTTGCCCTCCGCAGTCTTATATGTTGCCGAAGATGACGGGTCTCCAAAGGAGCAAATCAGCAACCTCGCTTCTCCGTCACCCCACCCTCCCCCGGATGAGCGCCAGAGGACCTGGGCAGCTCCGGCGCGGCCTGCGACAGCCGGGGCTCCGCCCACCACAAATGGCCACACAGAGCCACGCCATCGGCCTTACCACGTAATGCTGCAAGGCTGGGCACCAGGGAGAAGAGCCACTCAGCAAGGTTCATAATCGGACACAAGGCTTTGAGTTTTATTACTCTAGCAAATAAAAATCTAATGATGGAAGAAAAGAAGGTGGAGGAGGAAGAAATAATGGCAGTTTGCCTTTAAAAGCAGAACTCATTTGCCAAAAAAAATCTGTGACTCATCAAGGACATCTGTTACATTATTTATGAGACAAAGATTCATTGTGAACTTTCCGCTAACGTGTTAAGCAGGTTAGCAGACAGTAGGATGAAGTTTAACCTTGTACTGCAGGTCGTGATAAATGACAAACTGTCTTTCTGTTGTACTTCGCACAGCACTGGCTCTGAGGCCAGTGGAGAAAATTGACATACTGGTAGAAATGCGTAGACAGTATGTGAACAATAACCAAACATACGAACCATTAAGAAATAATGACTTGTGGTAAATTTTTTGTCTACGGAGTTGACTATCTAAGCTTGACTGATTTGATAAATTCAGAATAAAAGACTTTTGTCAACCATTTTATTGAGGGCATTATTTAGATTACCTGACGGAGGTGATGTAGGAAGAGGTTTCTCCATTCCAGAGTAGACCAACTCCATGAAGAAAGTTTTTGGTGGAGCTACGCCCCTCAAACACGGGCCTCGGAGGAACCGTACTAGTTACCTACTTTAGCAAACCCACACGAGTCTCTCAACCCCACAACCCAAACACAAGGCAGATGTTTGGGGAGGTGGGGGCTATTTTTACACACCCTTACCAGGCAGCAGTCAAAGACACTGGGAAACCCACAACTATCAGTAATATTCTGCCATTAATAATTTCTAGAGCTGAACATCCTGGGATTCAATTCAAAACTGCCCCAGGGACAGTAAGGCCCATATCCCACGGTGGCTGTTTTCTCAATCACAAGTCACCAAAATGTGTGTCACTGCTTAAGAGAACGAGGGCAGCATGCAAATGAGATCTGCAGAAATTTCTGAACTTCCTAGCATGTGATATGGAAGGGTAAAGCACCGGACATATCAAGCCAGCTTTGCGTCTGTGTGTGTATGCATGTTCTCCCCGCGTCTCCAAAGATATACAGTTAGTAAGAGAATTAGTTAAGCGTTACTTAACTTGCCTGTCATGTGAGAGGGTGTGAATGTACATGTCCCATAGGGGATCGGCATCCCATCCATGCTATTCTATTTTATCCAAGCAGTAACTCCCAAACGTCCCCCAGCCAGAACCATGGATATCCACTGTCGGGCCACACCTTCCCCTGCAAAATCTATCGAAGGGGGGCCCCAGATTGAAAGGGCCACACATAGCGGTGGGCCCACGGTCACATTTTGCCAGGAGGCCTGGAAGTTCTAACCATCCCCCAACTCCAGCAATCCTGTCCAACATAAACATTTTAAACAATTATAGGGTAACATTACAGTAATGCTCTACAGAATGCATTGCTACTTTTAAGCCATATAATACTTAAAGTGTTATATTCGCAGCAACCTCATGGCACATATTACCTCAGACCCCTGAGGCAACTTCCAGGATTAACTCCAAATGTTACCATGTCTGCTAGGACAGAAAACACCGTGGGAACGATATAATCGTCCTCCTTTTTGACAAGTTATTTCTAATAAAGCATGTAGCTACAGTGAAGTAGATTTACAAAGGTCTGGAAATTCCTCAGTAAATTAAGCTGACGAAGTGCATCGATGGAGGTACTCGCATTACCTCCAGAGCTAAATACAAAATAAAATTCATTATCACGCAAATACGAAGAGATAACAATGACCACCGAAATGCCAACAAAGCTGGAATAAAAGTAACAACCAGGCATGATAATTCTCTACAGAGAGTAGACATGCCGAAGGCTGCAAGTAAATGCGTCCATCCATCAAAATAAAATAAAGGATCCCTAAAAGGCCACACTGCATGGCATATCAGGATATTTCAGCAAGATCAGTCCCACAGTTCAAGAAAAATACAACAGTACAAGACAGGGCTTCAGGGACCCTTTTGTTAACGATGAATTGCATTTGAAAAATGGCAGGAGAAGCTGCTATCAGTAAGTGAGCTAAACAAAGTTTTGGAAAAGCTAGTTCTTCCTACAGAACAGAACATACAAAGCACACAATTTAAAAAATAAAGGCAAGGCTTCAGCTCTTATTACAATATATTCGTTTTCAAAGGACGTCATGCTAATTTTTGCAGCTCACATTCTGCTAATGTATTTCCATTAAAAAGCAACATAAAATGACCTCTTGATTTACCAAATTTAGCTTTGGGCAAATACAGAAACAAGATCAACTTCTTGGTACTGCTCTGAAATCCCAAGAAATCGCTTCTAAATCAGCTAATGCTACAAATACTCTTCGAAAATGACCACCTATAGCAGATGCCTCGCACTTTCAGATGCTTTGTCAAAGGGCATTCCAGGCAGCTTCAGAGCAACCAGATTTATAGCAACTTATATAATAAAAATTTTCAAAACGTTTTACCCAAGCCCTGGTCTGTAGGTAAATATCTTACTAGGCCTGGAGCAGTTCAAAACAAAGCAGGGAGAGAATGTTCTAGCTTGCGTAATGGCATCAAAAAAAAAACAACACACAAAAAAATCTCACCTCTCTGAATGATATTGTAGCAAATAACACACACTCTGGCTTCCTTGTCAAGGTACTTCAGCTTGCATTTCCTGCTGCAGCATACCGCACAGTACACCTGAAAACAAAGGCCGTGGTGATGGATGGAGACAATGCGGGGTTGGCCCTTATTATTCCATACTGATTACTGCCTTTAAATTCTCTCTCTGCCGCCCTGCAGCTTCTGTTTGCCAGGCAAGATACAAGCAGACACTAAAAATAGAGCATGCTGACACTTCACATTCACTAAAAATAGCTTTGGGAGGGAAACATACAGATGATTTAATGTGCAATTTAAAAAAAAGGGTATTCTGCATAGGACAGGACTGTAATGAACAGGGAATAAGGCATGACCCAACAGCCAAGACAAAGTTATACGTCTCATTGTGGTTTGTACTGTAATGAATTTATGTTTACGATTCAAATTATACTGTTGTAACCTGTGATGATAAATCCAGAACTATAAAAGCAGATAAAACAGTTCACTGCGTATGCAAATTGTCTTGAATTTCTGAGCTGATGAGACTGACCCCCCAAGTCTTCGACCTGCTGAAAGAGCCCAAGGAGCTCACCTTGCCACAAGCCCTGCAGTGGTGTCTCCTCTTGGTAAAGGTGAACTTCTGCTGGCAGTGCATGCAATTGGGAGCCTCCGAATCCGGTATCCAGGGCGGCTGTCTCACACCTAGGCCATCAGCCTCCTTCATAAGATGCTGGTGGTCAACCGTGAGATCTGGCCCGTCCTTTGAGTAAGGAGGAGGGTCCGAAAGCTCATCGTAATCGACGCTGTTCTCATAGCTCTCCTGAAAAGGGTAACTCGAATTTGTTATACAATCGCTGGGGTCTTCTGCAACTGGGATTGCGGCAGGAGAGGAGTGTGTAGTGTTCACCAACATTTCTCCGGGGTTATGAAGAACCTTAACTTCACTCCTCCCATGGTCCTCAGTCTCACAAGTTGAGGCAATTCTAGGTGGCTGACTATACAACTGCTTAGGTCTTGCCCCTCCAAAATAAGGATGCTGATTAGCAGTAAAATTAGGCTGGCCCACATCGCTGATAAGCTCTTCGGAACTAGACCTGTTATCAAGATCTGGGCTGCAAGGGCTACTGTCCTGAGACTGAGAAGAGGGGCTGGAGTCTTTACTTTCCTCCACAGAGGGAAGCATTTGGTTACTATCCTTGTAGGTACCACTGTCCTGGTGACTTCTAATTTTTCCATGTTCTTCCTCCTGGAAACCATCTTGAGAAAAACTATAGAGATCTGCACCATACCCATTCGCTTCCAAAATCCTCCCGTCAGCAGATTTCTCCATTTCTGGGCCCACAGGAGTGGTATCCTTCTGCCCCATCAAGAACGCATCCAATTCCTCATCAGTCACTAGCAGGGTACCTTGGTCATTCTCAGAGAGGAAGCTCTCCATAAACGCATAATCTGGAGGTTTTCTTGGACCCTCACAAGCTGAAGGAGATAGACTTTCCTGCATCAGACTCCCAGAGTCTTGGCAACCATTGGGTGACAAAGGAGCTACAGACGTCCCAGAACATTCATGAGTTTTGATCATATAATGGAATGATGTCACCGTTGACAGCGAGTCTGCAGCTGATTCATCTACCACTTCACTGGAGTCAGCATCAGGGTTAGTGTAGTTTACAGTACCATCAACTGGAAGGGTAACCTGAGGGATATCTGGGTCAGACTGAACTTGGGAGTTTGACAACACGACCTCTGGTTCTTTTTCAATCCTTGTTTCCTCATGCTCTCGGGAATCCAAAGAAGACACCAGAGATCCACACATGGACACGGCCATTGGGAGACAGGACAGGGAAGACTCCTGCCGTGGAGAGCTAGGAGTCTGACTACATAAGCTGTTAGACCAGCCTGTAGTCCTGGATCCCCCCTCCAGATGGTCACATTTCCCATCACTAGGTACTGGTGACTCGTGAGAATGACCAATGTTGTTTGTAACCAGCCTCTCCCCATCATTTGCACCGCTTCCACAAACTGCGGCAACAACATCCTCCCTTTCTGCAGGACAGGGGAACTCGGCATCTTCTGCAATGTTTTCTGCACTTTCAACAGAAACCTCGTACTCATCCTTCACAGATTCCTGGGCCCCCGAACTACCTGGTGACACCGTATTCTGCGGTTCCCCAACACTCTCCGAAGAAGCCGGCAAAATGATGTCCAGCAGGCTAACCGACGATGGAAGCTCTCCGACAACAAGGCGGTCATGGGAGTCCGATTCCAATAAGGCTTCGTTATCAGGTGATTCCTCTCCATGAGTTCTCCTAATACCCACTGCCGATGCATTTCCAGGCAGGTAAATCACAGGAGACTCAAAATCCACCAAGAGCTCCTCCTCAATCTGCTTCTCGGCAACATCCAACTCTTTAAAAGCATCGTGGCTATTTGCCCGAAGAAGATTGGCAGATGCAGTATCACTGACGAGGTCACACACAGGCTTCAGTGCCCTGTCCGGACATGGTGGCGCTATACTTTTAGTTGTCCTGTTGTCCACAGAGGACAGGAGGTCCACATCTGTCAAAGGTCTCCCTGTCACTTCAAAGTCTCTTGGGTAGGAGTCACAGCTTGGAGGACCACAATCTCTCAGCGAGGAACCGTAGCTTTGGCTTTTGACATCATGTAGAGCTGCAGAGTCTATAGATTCGGAGAGCAAGATGTTAGTCCCAGAGAAAGATTAGGCAGAAAGGAACAGCACAGTACAGGGGGAGGTAGGAAGTGTCAGTGTTGCTGATTTTCAGTCTACATGTATAAAAAAAAACACGAAAAAGCAACTGAAGTACGCGTCACATTAAATAGTTTAAAAAGTTGGGATAATCTTCCATAATATAAACATCTATTTTAATTCATTGCGCAGTTCTAACCTGTGTTCTGCTCAAAATCATCCAGAAGTTTGTCCAGATCGCACACAGCGGCCTTGAAGAATGTATCCATCCTGGGAGAAGAGAGGCTACACTTAGCCCTCTGCACCTAGAGAAATGGGACAGAAAGCATGAAGACGCACATACAACCATTAAGCAAATACATCAGCAAGGCATGAAGCAACCACATCAACCGAGTCTCGGAAAAATGTACTTTTCTACAGCAAATAGATAATAAGAAG
This sequence comes from Isichthys henryi, assembly GCA_026776945.1. Lineage (NCBI taxonomy): Eukaryota > Metazoa > Chordata > Actinopteri > Osteoglossiformes > Mormyridae > Isichthys > Isichthys henryi. Next base: position 26,379,495 of record JAODJX010000119.1, on the reverse strand, counting down.
CAAGTTCAGCTATTAGTAAAAACCTCATCCAAACCAGGTTCATCACCATGTTATGCAGCATTTACCATAGTACGTCACAAAGGAGACTAGCATCAATGTATTTTATATACATATAAAACGTATATTAATGTTCACTAAAACCAGACAATAAAAACAACACTGAAAAAGGTGGAATGCATTAAAGTATAACATTGAGGGGATCATCTTACAAAATGAAAACTACGCCATGTTCTCTGTTACAAAACAACCTTTCCCAAATGTATCACCTCTGAGTGACTATCTGGCGTTAAAATCTGGCATATTCCCCAAATTATAACACCAGTTTTTAAAAGTCTAGTAAATGATAATCAGTGCTGTAAGGGAGCATGACTGGACTGCAGAATGCCAAGGTGTGGACAAAGAGGCACCTTATCACAATCTCATAATGGTTGTATAAGGAAATGCTACAGAATGGCCCTTAATTAGCAAAAGGGCTGGTTATCTCAGCAGAAGAGTACAATCCGATAAGAAACGTGCCCTCAGTTTTAACATGGATACTTTGGCTGGAGTAAAGGGTTAGAAGATGGATTCTGTGGTACATAGAGTAATTGTTCCGTTAACTTTTTCTAAACAGAGTCACGGTTCACTAAGATAGTAATATGCTCTAGTTTATTACATTAACTTCAGAGTTAAACTAAGGTGCTTTACGGTCTTGGAAAAAGAGCTAAAAAAGTACGTCCAAACATGTGGTAAGTCATCTCAGCATTATACTCAAACAGGTTCTCTTTATTTAGACGTGGCTGTTGTCTGTGGCTGGTGATCACATCAAGTACAGTCATCACGATTCAGCCTGGTAATCAGGCTCTTGAGGTCCAGCTGTAGTTGTGCCAGGAAGGCCAGCATCTATCTAACAAGAAATGACAAACTGTTCAAAAAGAGACTTTGGGTGTTCAGTAATAGGAGACCTACTGCTGTGTCACGAGAAAGGCAGCAAAAACAGCGGTGATCGCACTGGGGAAGTTTACTCTCAATCATACAATGCAAAGAATGTGCCTAATACCACTTCAGCCATACAGGAAAGGCGATCAAGAAATGTGTGTCAAAGTACTTCTTGGTAAAGATATCACAACATAACTGGAGTTTACCCCCATTACAGTTACTAACAACGTTGCATCTAAAAACAATGTAACTAGAGAGAGATTAAGCTACGTAAAAGCAAAGTACGTTAACGATCACGGCACGATTACTAAACAAGTAAAACACGTTTGATCACACCTTTACTCCCTGCCCTAGTCCTTAAAAACAGATGGAAGAATATACGTAAAGTACTGCCTGGAAATATAAAAAGGGATGTAATTAATTGGTGGAAATCATCCAAAATAAACATGAAGCGATAAGCTATTAAGTGACACATATAAAGATCAGTTACACAACAATGATTTTATTTAGTTTACCAATCAAATTAAATCAGCGTAATCAGAAAATAAGAAGGATGAGCCAATTCCGTTTAGAAGCACTGTAGCTATTTATATTACCTTTTAATGCCATTTTGTACAGTAGGAAAATTCCCCGTCGGGACTTTTCATACTGACCCCAACTAACTCAGTTAGCTGCCTTATCGAAAACCACCCGACCACCTCCCCGCACACCTCGCCAAAAACACAATATTAAACAAAATGCATCGATAAATCAGCTGTGTGAACAAACACGGAGCACAAACGGATAAATATAAAACACCTGATGGATACGGCTGGAGAAAAAAACATTTCACAGAACTTGGAAAACTACACCACAGAACATCTGATCGCTTCTAAAAATCTCATAAATAGAAAGTGAAACTATAAAGCGGCTACGTGTCTAATTATTTAGCAGCTGTGGCCCCTTTTTAACCATCATCGAGCCGCTGGTTAGCTGGTACTCGGCTGCTAAAGTGCTGTACGCACCAATGCAGTACAAAGTAAGCGCCCCGTTAGCTACGATCGACCCCTCAGTACAAAACAACCAGTTGGACTACCCGGCATATGAGAAGCCGATCGTTTATCCTACCGGGGAGCAAAAGGGGAAGAAAAACAGTCACGCTGACAATTAAAAAATTCACTAACGTAAAAAAACTGCACCGAGCTTACAGACTTGGCGAACGAGATCATTGCACACGTCCTACCAAAATCAAACGTGAAGTGTATGATTATATATACCGGAATCAGCTTTCATCTTCTTGAATTTATATTCCGGCTGTTGTTTCCACAGCTCTTCTGGTTTCCACCGAGTTGTTATATATATATTTTTTTTATCTAGAAAATCCAGACACACCGCACAGAGACGCCGCCATCTTGGATCCGCCGTCCGCTCCTTAAAGCGACAGCTTCACCAATTCCTCATTCATTTCCAAAAATACTGAAATCAAATATTTACTTTCAGAATATGAGCATATGTGTCTGTGGTATTTAAGAAAGCATATCGACAATGCTCCCCAAGTGCGTAATAACTTTAATGTGCGTACGAATGCTTTGTTATAATAATAGTTTTGAATTTGAAATAAACCCAATACAAATTCCGATGGCTCGTTTTGGCAAAATGATCGGACATGACGAGGCTAAAGAGGATTTCCACTCCTGCTTTTTACATATCGAAAACTGGATAGCAGTCATCTGGATTTTGGAGAAGTGTGGCTTGTGCGTTCTGATCTGTCGTAGTAATTTTAAAACATCTTTAATGTACTGGTTAAATCCCAAGCAAATATATGTATCACGGTTTCAGGTACTACATATTTCCCTAATTAAAAATCTCTCTGCAGACTTGATAGCCACTTTGCAATAGCTAAGACCACACAGTTTTGGCATTTTCCCAGAGGAGGTTCGACAATGTAATCTCAGTTCAGTAGGCGCTGCTAATGTATTTTAATGTGATTACATTTCATCCACGTACACAATGCTTCTATCCGAAACTATTTAAAATACAGGGAGGAGTTACAATGTGTGTGTGCCCCTCTGGCACTTGAACCCACGTTGTTAGCGGCACACACTATTTGTGGAGCTAGGTCGTGACAATTTGAAATAATAAAACAGCAAGTGACAATATTCGACTGAAACCATCCGTTTGCTGGAAAGCGACATATGAAGAGCGACCACTAGGGGGCACTACAGACAATAAGCTAGCTTTGTTGAGGCAGCAACGGCCTGGTACATTTTCTAGAATAAATGCTTAAAGGTAAATCCTTTTCCATGGGTCTTAGAAACAGGTTTGGTAATATTCAAGGCATCTTAAGTATAATCGAAAATGAAAGCTTGCCCATATGGTTTTGTCAGTATCATAGAAACTGAGGAAGAAACTGGAGTTCAGTAACCCATAAAAGTTGTTTGCTATAATCGCGGTCATACTCGATCTAATTTCAGCAAAAGCGCTGGAGTGGCACTTATACTGGGCAGCACTACAGTAATTGACTAGCACTGTTTGAAAATCAGTGTCTGTCTCTTGTGTCCTACACATCACACCCAGTCAAGCAGAAGGCAAGTGTATAGAAAAAAAAACATTTAAAAAAATCAAACAACTTCACCCACTCTACATAAAATGCAATTATATTTAACATTGTAGATCCCTGTTATAAGGCACACAATCTGGGCTTTCATCTTTCAAAAAATGACATTAGGAGAAACATAAATAGTAAATCCAAAAACATTGCCAATTATAACAAAACATCTAAGTAATTCACAGCTGGGCATATGGCTTTGTGCTTGCAGTAGGGCTTATCAGTCACTGTCATACTCCTCGATGACAAACTCCTCCTCGTCCAATAAGGTCTGGGCGGCAGTTGGCTGCGGCTGGCTGGAAGGCAGGTCCGTCGACGCTCCTTGGCTGCTGGGGAATTCTCCAGGGGAGTCGGTTGCTGTAGTCAGTGGTTCTGAAAGTCCCAGTTCGGTGACGGTAGCAGGAAGGGTGGCATCCTCTTCCTCGCTCTCCAGGTCCAGCAAGCCCGGTTCTTTGTCAGTAAGAGCTTCAAATTTCAGCCTCCAGTCACCCACGGGGGCGGGGGGGGGGTGTGGGGGCCACACGAAGCCAGTATCTGGTTAAACAAAAAGTCGGCGAG
>JAODJX010000119.1:26363427-26375332 GCA_026776945.1 Isichthys henryi | reverse complement strand
CCCCCCCCCCCCCCCCCCCCCCCCCCCCCCCCCCCCCCCCCCCCCCCCCCCCCCCCCCCCCCCCCCCCCCGGGGAGACAATCATCCAGTATCAGTGATAACCTAAATTAGGGCAGATTCAGTTACAGACCAAAATTTTCCAGTCTGAATAACCAACGTGCGTTTACCTTAACAGGTATAGCAAATAAGGTACATTTAATAAAAAAATAAAACACATGCAGCCAGTTAATTGAAGTGAACAGTCATTTAAACAGGACCTTGCATCACCTTAAATTGCAGCATCATTGTGTTGTTTACAGGTAACTTTCACCTACCTTCCATGGTACCTCTTGAGGGGCATTCGGCCAACATCTTGGATGAAAGCTATCTGAGCTGTTCGAAGAGAAATGCAGTTCAGTACATGCAACAGCCAGCTCGGAGAAGCCAACAAGCAGTTCACACTCTGTTTCCGAATGCCGGATACTTCCTGAACATCCAAATTGTGAAAGAAGCAGAAAGGAACGTGCAACTTTCACCAAGGTGCATCTGCTGCAAACTTCATTAATTTCACATTTCCACAAAAATTAAATGGCATCTTTCTCGTTATATGACCTTAAAACGAAGTCACATCATTGTTCCTGAATAATTTATGTAAATTAACACTAAAGTGATCATTATCTCACATTTTTATGTTCCAGAATGTTACCTTTGGTCATCACAGGGTTGGTGAACTTATATAAAATGTCCCAATTTTAACACCACTAAAGCAGAGTAGGCATCTCGCCACGACGTCTCATGTGGCCGGGAGATGTTAAGCTATTGTTCCTGTAGTGTCACTAAGACTGTGTAGTGAGGGTCTTGCCTTGATTCCTCATGGGGTTGGTGAGCTGGGCAAGATATGGCAGCAGCTCTGTCTGAAGACTCAAGGGCGTCAAGCAAAAGTTGACAAAGAGAGATTTGGCAGCCTGGCAATTTTCTCTGTACTGGGAAAAAAAATAGAGAAAAAGGGAAACTCAGATCTGGAAGTTAATCAACCAATTGGGTAAGAACTATTTAAAACAAGTTAATGTTGCTTTTGAAGCAACTGAGCCCATCTGTATGCAAATCGATGTATTCAGTAGCAGCAATGTATGTATAAATTTTGCTGTCACATACACAAACATACTCCGTACATCTGAGTAGTGAAATGCATAATCAGTAGGGCTGGGCGATATCACATCAATATTATTGCGCATGGGCTACTAATCTGCTTAAATTGTGATTCTAAATAATGTCCATATAGTATCAAACAACTGGCATCCGGCTAAATGTTTTGCCTGTCATCTGAAGCCCTGGTGATGACTGATCATGCACGATATAATATCGGTGTGATATCGCCCAGCCCTATTAATCAGGTACCCAACATCAGTCCTGCCTTTTACCTTTTTGCTCACGAGTAGCCAATGGGGCTTGTGCAAGGGCCTGAAGCCTGTCAAGGTCTGAGTGACAGTTGAGGCCCGAGATGCATTGGCGTGCATCAGCCCCCTAGTGGCCACGGAGGAGCTGTACTCCCTCATGGTGCAACGCGACTAGAGAAATTAGAGAACACAGGAATGAGGAAGCCACAGGGGTTGAGGGAGATTCCTCATACTACTGGAAGTACCCCTGCTCTGTAGTAGCATCTGCTGGTTTCTACCACATGGGACAGTCTTCATTTACGTCAACAAGTCTTAGCCACCCAACATCCTGTCCGTGGATGTTGGCATTTTCCCCCTCCTCGGACCACTCTCAGTACGTACTCACCACAGTGGAGCCTTGCAGTTTCAGAGATGCTCTAACCCAGTAGTCCTAATAATTTGGCACTTATGAAAGTCACTTGGGTCTTTAACCCATTCCGTTAATCCCATATACAACAGGTCAAGTACCGAATGTTAGATTACCGTCAAATACATCTGAGCTTGTTATGTGCTGTTTTTACAAGCTATTCCATGTTATATGCATCACTCAGGAGTGCTCATAATGTTTTGACTCATCGGTGTATATCTCAGTTTATATTAAGAGGGTCAGAGATCACAAGCATATTATGATACTAGAGAATACAGCTTACAGTCCAGTCAGTAGTGAGAAAATCTGCATCAGATAAATACTCGCTGGCCCGGGCCACATCCTCCATATCGGCAAAGAAGTCAACGTAGTTCTGATGTAGGTAGAGGTTGAACAGCTCAGCTGACATATGGGACTTTTCCATTACCAGCTGACGAGAAGAGTGACGACAAGCATGTATTTCAAACAGGGACCTTCGTACGACTGTTTTCGCACAAGCATGGTGCCATGATCCCACATACTACCTCAGGGTCCACCAGCAGCTTGTCTCTTCGGTGCTCTGATAGATGGGCAGGCAGCTTTGGGAGCTCTGGCTCACTGCAGCTTTCTCCTGAGCACCATTAACACATCACATCGCAGTGGGACACAAGGCCCCATCAGAGAAGCAGAAACCAAACAAGAGAGAGACACACACTGCCAACATGGTCAACTCACTTTTGCAGTAGAGTATCTTCCCCAGGGCTCTAAACAGAAAGAGGGAAGCGTCTTTGCCCCCAATGGCCTGAGACTGAGCATCCTGCTTGTCAGAGCTCTTTGTGGATTTACTCCTGCTTCTTCCTTTGGCGACACTTTGACTGGATGACGCAGACACGGGCTTGTTCTTCGGTGGTGCCCAAAAATTGGTTTGTACTGAGCAGTCTGAGGAAAACAGAAGTCCAAACTTACACGTATCCCATTGCCAAAAAGGAAAGGCCAGCAACTTATAGAGGAATGGGTGTGAACTGGATCAACTACATAAGTATGTATCTTAAGTTAAAGGTTCTCAGGCATCAGGCTGAAATGTCAAATATCTGGATATCAGTCTGACCTTAACTATGACACAATAAATGCTGATTCTTACATTTGCATTTCTATCTGCACAGGCAGGAAGAGTGTAATAATACATTTTGGTATTATATAATGCAACAAATTTACATAGATAAATGTAGGTACATTTTCAGGGGTGCGTTTCTCAAAAGCTTTGCGACACTAAGTTTGTCATCTCGTACATAAGATTATTTGTTGATTAAATAAATGAATATTTCTCAAAACCCTCTGTAACTAAAATAGTTCATAACTTCATCAATGAATAAACGAGTGATCTGACTCACTCGTTATTTTCCAAGTCGTTCTTTATTTGAATACTTGCCTGCTGAATCAGAGACAGACGTCACCCAAAAACACACTAATGCTGTTTTTTGGACAATGTAACAATTTTAAGTTGGAATATAAAAATTATAATATAGGCTAGAAATTTGTTACATTTTGTCAGTTATTACAGAATGTGGTGTTACAATGTGTGTGACAATGCATTATGTGATGAAAAATTGTTAGATTTTGTCAAGTCATTATATAATGCATTGCTACACAGAGGGTTACCAGCGTATTATGAAAAGCCATAAGTCTTAAAAACACTTCTGAAGCCTGATGAAATTTACACATTGTACTCAAAGTACATAAGATTTGTTTTATACTGCTGCTTCACAACAGACAGCACATTTTGACAGATATACAGGTTATATTAAGTAAAAGACTGTAATTTTTCCACTACAAACTTCAAGCGCAAGTGAGCAATATCACAGCATGACTGTGCAGAGCCCTCACCTGTGAGGGAGAGGAACTGCAGGTTGTTGATGGCTCCCCGTATGTCCCCTGAGCTTCCAGCGCACAGCAGCTCCAGAGTCTCTTTGTCAGGCACCATGATCCTACCTCCACTCTGAGACAGTATAAAGGAAAATGAAACACAAGCATTTGCACAAGCGACTGTCATCCAGATCCCATCAACTTGTCTCTGCATCAAGACATGATGCAGAAACAGATCTCACTGTCCAAATACTTAACTGTACAACATTCCACTTGAATAATTTCTCTTGACACAACATACCCAACAAACTAATCCATATACATTCAAAACACCGTGCACAAAACAAATTCCATTTACAGTTTGGACATATCCTTCCTCACAGATGATGCCTGTTTGACACATTTCGGAAACAAGAAACCGCTAAATTCAAATAAAAGGCCTTGAATCAACAGAACACAGAATTAAAAGCATTTCCATCCGCAGCATGTCTCTCCGGCTCACAAGAGCGGCCATCTTACCCTGTTTCCTTCCTGTGCCACAATCCTATTCAGCGCTTTCATCATGCTGGTGGGTGCCACGGGATTAAAGCTTTAAAAGCAGCAAGGTAAAGAAAAATATTCAAACATTATGAAAATTAGATATACAGTGATTGGGCAGCGTCAAGAACAGAGCCAAATTTCTACCTCTTTGTACATATACAAAACGAAACTCAATCTGTATGATGGATTTACTGAATGCTATAACCCTTCGGAAAATTAATGCAAACCATTTTATTCACAGGTACATTTCCACTTTGTGCAACTGTAAAAAATTGTGTCACATACAGCATATTATAGTCATCATATAAAAATAATTTAAATGTATTAGATGACATTCATATAAAAAAAAGACACACTAATATTTTGTAGGTTTGCCTTTAGCTTTGATTGTGGTGCACATTCGTCAATGAATTGTTTCCACATGCTTATGCAACATCTCAACATTTTTTCCATCCAGATTTGCATTCATTTCTTGTTGAGATCTTGTACTGATGATAGGCGAGTTGAACCACTCCATGAAGTCTTCTTCAGCATATCTCAAAGACTTTCGATTCTGTTAAGGTCAAGACTGTGGTGGCCAGTTCATGTAGTCCCTCATGCTCCCTGAACCACTCTGACAGTTCGAGCCCCATGAATCTTGGCATTACCATCCCGGAATATGCCCGTGCCGTTAGGAAAGAAAAAAATCCATTGATGGGAAAACCTGACAACTCAGTAGATTCAGGTACTTCACTGATGTCACGTTATCGCTGCATAAAGTTGCTGATTTATAATAATGATCCGATAATTGGCTCTTAGCTACTTCTTCGTTTGAATTCATATGGTATTTTTTAGGCCAGGCAGTGTACTTACCTTATACTGCAGATCCCCAGCTCCTCCTTAAGCTCCTTAGGAAAAAGATGCCTGGATCCACCATCTCCGCTGAGGGTATCTGACACTATGAGCAGCAGAGGACACTTGCCAGTCTTGACAAAATTTCTGGTTCAGGAAAGACAGAGAAACGAGCTTTCGGCTGGGTTCCATTCATCTAGAGTTTATAAACTACCGTCGATATTTACATCATTTCTAATGTTTAAAAAAAATACTAAGACATTTATTATACTGAGAAATCTTTTTTTAAATCTTACCTCAAAATACCATGAAGGCATTCTGGCTGTCTATAAAACTGATTAGGGAAATCCTGTCAATCAGAGAAGTTCACACATATTACTAATAATTCATTCAAATTGTTAAATCCTTAAATTAAACTCAAGGTATGGGCTATATATTACTTTGAAATTTTTTCCCAATTTTAATTAAGTAAGATGTTAAAAACCCATACATGTTCAGTGACCAAGAGTAAAGCAGGCTTACCTCAATAAGGATGACCTTCTTTATGCCTGTCTGACCATCCCCAAGCATCTGCAGAGGGCTGTACTTATTCGCCCTGAGTAAAAACTCCTGGAACAGCACAGTCTGAGACCCACCAGAGAAGCTATTGAACCTTGACTCTGTCAAAGAAAAACAAGCTGATACTTATCACTGCCCAGCTCAGTAGACAAACCAAAAATCGCTTAAAACTAAAGAAACATTTGACTGATTCCGCAGTTAACGATAATTGAGCAAAGTCAAGTTCCTAACTCATTAACATGTTGTGTACCTGGAGTGTAAGATTCATTGACAAGTCACCAACTCACATGCCATTCACATATATCAGAGAACCCCACCCATTATGTTTCATGTTGCACCTCACACCCAGGTAAACAGAGTGTCTTTAGTTATTACACCTATAATACAGCATAACTCATCAAATTACACTGATACAATTGACAGAAGTGGCTCACCAGGGTCAAACGACTGTCTAAAAGACTCCTCTGTCTTGAACTCAGAGAAAGTGGAGGGGTTGGACCACTCCTGAATCAGGCAGCCTAGCTCTCTGGCTAAAACCCGAATGGTGGCAGTCTTCCCACATCCAGAAGGACCAGTCAGTAACAGAATAGCTCCACCCTAGGAAGAAATAAATACGACATCATACATTTTTTGGACTAGGTGAACTGTGTAATGATATTTCATACATTTACCTTTATTTACTTAGCATATGCTTTTATCCAAAGAGACATACAGTTAAAAAGGCAGGGTCAGCCAGTCCCTGGAAGAATTAGGGTGAAGGCTGAGGGGGGGTAGGGCTGGGTGGACATCAGGTCACCCCACTGGAATCGTGAGGTCAGGGGAGGAGGGTAATTATCAAATAGTGAGGCTCTAACTTTGTACAGTACTAATACAATTAGTGAAATCAGGGACGCTGTGACATGCTACTAAATAAATTGCAATTCAATCATAATACTGGGAATATGTAGTTTCGCAGACATATTGTTGCATTTTTTTCTGGTTTGTGCAAAATCATAAAGTCAGTTTGCACACGTGTCACCAAAGTAACTCCTGATTGACCCTATGGGGGATGGGTAACATCTTGATGCTCGAATGCCAAATAAACACAAATGGGTAAGTAAATGTATAAGCCATCAGGTGCCCAGTTTAGAAAAAATGAATTAAAGGAGAAACACACAAAAAATAAATGTATGCAACTATTTAATCTTTTTATGAGCGTCTAATGAAATGCATCTAATGAAATAGGCTAGTACAACAGTACAATGTTCATTAGTCATTAACTGTAATAATTCAATTCACATTTTAATATACTACAGTTTGTTTTTGTTTATGTTGAATATATTTTTATATTCATCTGGTTATAAATTTGATCATTCCAAATGTCTTGAAAGTGTCATAATGTCAGTTAGTGGGAGAAGGTTGCTGTTGTTGTTGGGGAGGGGGGCTGAAGGGGGACCTCAGAAACTAACTGCCCCTGTTCCGATCATCCGCTCAGGGTCCTAACACTCAGATGCAGACACCACCCCATTCCACAAAGACACGTACTGTCTTTTGGACACCGCTGTCAATGTGCGATCTCAGCCAGCTCTCAACCTCCTTCATCTTCTTCGGATGAACTGCAAGGTCAGCCTTCATGGCATGTACAGAATGACATTATATTCAAAATACAATTATAAATATGGGTGGTGAACAGATATATATATATATATATATATATATATATATAAATTAGGTTCAGAGCACAAATTTACAGCATCTAACAAAGCAAAAATATACTACCTTTAACCACACATAAACTGGTAAGGGGGTATGCATACGATTTCTACATATAAGGACGCAGCACCTGTGTGTGGGGGCAGTACTTGTCCACCCAAGGTTCATCCTGGCATTGCTGGTCTTTCCTAAGAGCATTCTCAGATACTTGCGATTGCGCGGTCCCTTTTCTTTTCAAAGGTTGTTTGCTGGATGACGTGGCCCTTTTTCTGCACTCTCTGGCGTTTGTTGTCTTTCTCGTAGAGAGCAGGTCCCGTTCAGAGCCGCCAAACGAAGGTTCCACCCAACTGTTCCCCTAGGATACATAACGCAACACCTTGAGGTGGTGACTTAAGCGAATGGACATGTTAGAATTCCATACTCTGAAGAAATGTTAAGATAGCTAAAAGTACGAGCCTAAAAGGAACATCATAAGATTAAATTGCAAATAAGACGCTCTGCAGAGTTGAAACAAACAGAGGGTATAGAAACAGTTATAAAGAACGTCGCTTACCTTACTTGATGACGGCTTTCTTTCGATAGAAAGTTTTGACATTATCGGTTGTGGCGTTTTAATGGTGGCATTCACTTAACTGGTAAAGTAACAGGCAGCTAAAATAAACAACAAAAATTTGAGTCTATTCGTATAAGGCAAATGAATTTCAGACGAAAAGTAAAATTTGATACAAATTTGATGGTGTAGAACTGAATGTACAAAATACGTTTCAGCCATTAAGTTATTTAATCCGTTGTTAATATTTTGAAATGTCAACAGCTAGTAATTGAAAGAAGTTGGTTGTGGCTAGATCACAAACGTTTTAGTGCAACTGGATTTTGACAGCCTTACAACTGACAAAATAGTTTCCAAATGAACTAAGTAGCCGTTACGCCGTCACAAAGTTTTATTAAACAATCAACTTGCCTTAGCGACATCCAAAATTATTTCTGCCATATTACGCAATTTTAATTATTAATTGAGGGTTACTTTGTATTCCACATAGAAGTATAAACAGTCGATATATCCCTTTAAATATAAGGCCTTCGTGAAATGTGGCGCATTTTGATGACGTTTTCGAACCATATTCGTCGTTCGTGATCATGTGCTGTAAGGCTTTCGCGCATGCGTATACTGCTTGACATTAGACGGCGCCTCAGACGCATGCGTGCAAATAACACGTTAAGTCTCTGATCAGTACCTGTAGTGCACGAGCAAACGTTCTTCTGCTCGTGGAGTACATAGTGTTTCTGTCGTTGATTTTTAAAAAGCTACTCTTCCAGAATATACATGGCATATCGGTTTCCTCTCCATCTCATATCACAAATTTGTTCGACCTGAACAACACACTGCACGTTTTAATTCTTTTAATTCTATCGGCAGTCCTGAGATTTATTTCGGATTATGACAGTACGGACACACTGGCTTCTCTGTCGTTTTGTCATAACCATGACATATGTAACAATTATTACTGACGGTTGCCGTAATGATAAGTCGATGGCAAGCTGTTTTGGGTTTGGACTAACGTAACGCTGTTACGTACGTGTTGTGAAATTCTGTTTTGGTATACATTTTGTTGTACTCTTGCAGGATTACTCACTGCTGTATGGACTTTTTTGTCGCCTTATATTTATATGTACTATCTGGTCATCTCGAAACAGTAACATATAAAGCTTTTGTTTACTGTCTTTTGACTTTTACACCTATTACACCTACATATGACTTATAGTCATTCCTAAATTCCTCATTTGGACAGGCAGCTTTATATCCCATGTGAGACCGCATGGAACGCCAGCGCCCCCGACCGTGAAGTGAAATTGGTTTGACCCCTCAGAAGATGGCGCCCTAGGGCGGTCTAATGGGCTGACTAGTACTTGGTATTTATTCATGACAGGGCTACAGAAATGTTCCGAAGATAAGAAGGATAAGGACATTAATCTTCTTGATACCCCTTGATGAATTATACTCTGTAACTGTAGAAGAAATCTTGAAGAGATCCCTATCATACCGTATCATATAGTTATATTATTTTCAGGCATTTCTCATTACCACACCCTACGCTGATGTTGGTACAGTAAAGACGCGAGAAAAGAGTACATGGACCACAAACTGAATGATGGATGAAAGCCTCCTCGCCTGGCTAAAATTAAGAATTACTTTGGGTGCATTTTAAATATGAATAAACATTATACTACAACATAATAAAAATGATTGAAACACATTTTGTATTATAGCCACATAATACTGTCATGTGGATGACTGATGCTGTTGCTACATTAAGAAAGCGGAGTGTGGCCTAGTAGGTTAGGACTGTGAAGGTCACTGCTTCAAATTCTGCGGCCGGTAGACTAATGCTGCCATTAAACCCTTGAGCAAGGACCTTAACCTCAATTGCTTCAGGGGTGCTGGAGAACAAAAAACACAATTTTCCCACAGGGGTAAATAAAGTATATCTATTCTATTTTACACTTTAAAAGAGACACAACGTCCTAGTTTTGCCTTGCATAGGAGCACATGTCGATACTTTTTAGTCGCGATGCGTTTCAGTCCCGTGTACGTCATTACCGCTACCTGTACCCGCGCACGTCACTGCACTGGCGACGGCGATGACATTTCCCAGGTGAGTCCGTATCGGTGCGCGATGACGTAACGCCGCCGGGATAGGCCGGTCACGTGATCTTGTTCTCGCAGCTGCTGAACCTGCGCTTGGCCGGGAGACGCGCATGGAGATTCCTGGAAAATTTGCTTTTCCAGATTAAGGTAAGAAAGCTCTTTCAGAATGATAGTGTAGCGGTTACGGAAGACGCTTTAGGAACAGCAAGTATAAAAAGTAGTCAACGTTCTGAACCAGGTATTGGAAATGTTCTCAATTGTCCTGAAAAAAAAGTGAGAGGAAGTTTCTTACTCGTTTCGGTACAACGACACAGAACAAACCAGCTTTGCCTTAAAATAACCATTAGTAAAATTCGTAACTGGTGTAACATATAAAACACATTTCATGTATAGCTAACTTGAATGCGCAGTATTGGGGTATTTAAACTTAAAAACAGTGGAAGGCGGAAATGTGTGTAAAGAATCCCAGCACTTTAAAAAGTCAAATACGCTGGTAAAACTTTTCCCTCTTATTAAAACATGTCATCTCACTTACTGCTAGGTATATCCATCCATTTGTCTCCAAAATGCTTATCCTGGACGTGGTTGTGGTACTAGTTTCAGTAATATATTGGGATTATAAAAACTGGAAAAAAGTTATTTTAATATAACATTGCGTTACTGTACTTCGGATACTTAATCATTATTATATGTAGAAGTATAATTAATACTGTCCATCATATAATTACAACATTGTTAATTGCATATACCTTTCAGAGCTCAGTAATGTTTAAAAAAAAAAAAAAAATTCCCTTCTAGATGTAGATATCTTAACCTCAGGCAGCAACAATAGATCATTCTGTATTTTCATGCGAGGTGTCACATTCTTACAGTTACACGATAGTCTGTTGAATAACTGAGTTATTTTTCATGGTGTGTGTAGTTTTAGTGATTCGCAATTTCAGAGCCTCGTAACTCCTGCATCCGTTTAATTAACAATGTTTTCTTTCTTCATTTGAAAGCAGACAAACATGACTTACTATCTAATTAACAAATTCACTGAAAAATTAGCTCTTCCCCCATATGCCTTTTTTAGGTGTAGAACAGTATTTAAAAAAAAAAAAAAAAAACACTTTTCGGGAGTGCTGAACTCATGAAGGGAAACCAGTAACAGGTCAATGTTTTATATACTATAGTGTACATTTATTTGTGTTTCTTTATTAAAAAATAACTTGTTACTCCAAGCCCTTTACTGTTTTTTTCATAACCAAAATAAATGTAAAAATGCATGAATTTGACCTTGAAAAAAGAAAGTTGGACATGCAAAAATTGATTGAAAAGTTTTTTTTTTATAATTCCCAAAAAGTTATAACTTGTTCATTTAGCTGTAGGCCTATTACTATTATTATTATTATTATTATTATTATTAAAGTTGCATAAGAAAACACCCTGAATTATCAAGTGTTTTGCTAACTGGGATATACGTGTTTTTAAATGTTTCTGAGCTCTGAGTGGTCTGATTCACATGATAGACTTCCTCAAAATCAAACGATGAAAAAATCTTCTTTTCAGAATTTGTTGAATTAAAATTGAGTGACCCTACTATTTACATGGCACCTTGACCTGCACAGCTGTTTTCCCCCATGTAGAGTATTAACTTCAGGTGAGGTTTGTGTAGCCCGACTGCAAGAGAATGCCAACCTTGCTGAGTTACTACATGTGAAAGAGGTATGCAGTCTGACACGTTCATTTTTCTATGATTAACATACTCTCAAGCCATAAATGCATGTGTGTCAGTCCTGATCACCTCATTACCTTTAATGAGTTTGGCCATTCTCTTCAGACCTCTCTCAGTAGGTGATTTTCATTGATGTTTTTTTATTTGTATGTTTCACAAATCTTGGTAAACTAGGCACTGTACTGTGTGAGAACAGTGTTGCTGTTTCTGTGGTGATGTTGGGGGGGGCGCGGCCCGGGGGGGGGGGGGGGGGGGGGGGGGGGGGGGGGGGGGGGGGGGGGGGGGGGGGGGGGGGGG
>JAODJX010000119.1:26346788-26363327 GCA_026776945.1 Isichthys henryi | reverse complement strand
AACGTGGGCCCTTACGTGGGGCGACACGTTTTGGTGTTTATGTGGTGTTGTTGGTCCCCCCCCCCCCCCCACTGCTGCTTCTGTTGTTGACCTTATTTGTTGCCATTGTGAGTGTGTGAATATTATGGAAGCACATTTGCCAGTGTGATGAAAAAAAATTCTGTAACTCATTATAATGAGAAACTTTTTTTTTTTTTTTTAATAGTCACTTAATATATTGATAATGACTTTCTCATCGTTCTGAGATACTTTTTCAAAAAAATGTACTTTACCGTATTATAGGACTGTTTTGGTAACTATTTTTGGGGGAAAAAAAATTAGACTAACAAATATCTTTATAAAGAAAAATTATTTTACTGAACAAAAATGTATAAGAAGTTCAACATAACGATTAAAGCAACCAGGTAATCGCATTACAGTAGGTGTATTAAACAGCAACCATTCCAGACCCGCATAAAGACAGCAAATAAATGTATTATATGTATTATAAGGAAGATGACAGATCTTTTAAAATTACTCTATTAACAGCCACTATCTGTTTAATAGTAGCAGCTCACAGACAGGGAAGCTAACGATAAACACAACATTCATAGCTACATTCTGGTGAAACACGCATTTTGTGGAAAATACAGTTATGACGTTACAGTTAACATAAATGCACATTAATGTACACTTTTTAAAGATGCACGTGGTGCAGTGCAAAGCATGCTGGTAACTGCATAATTAGTCCCACTGACCAACCCCGCGCAGTTATACTATGTCAGCCAATCATGGACATCGGGTGGGATCACGCTTATATGATGATGTATTTGAGTATGCAGCCATCTTTAACCAGGAGTCAGATAATTTATGCCTTCTAGTGTTGTATGTCTATAATGACATACAATTACAATTCTTTAATATAAGACGACCACAGGTTTGTAGATGTAACTTTTTTTGGGGGGGGAAACTGCCATCTTATTTTTGAGCCAAATGAAATATGAGAACCTTTTTCAAAATAATGATTTAATATTTTGAGATGCGTAGTGTTTTGAGAGTCATTATTTCATGAAAGTTCCTCATTGTTTCGTCAAGCTAGAGTCAATATTTTTAGATACTAAGTTATTTTGAGAAACTTTCTCATTATAACAACATACAGGGTCTTCATTCTTCTCATCACATTTGTGGAAATGGGCGTTCATAGAATATAGCTTTAAAATTGCTGCACAGTTGGATAATTTCGGTCCATTAATGCACTGATAGGAGCCTTGTCTTCTCTCCTGTTCATCTTTTATCTTTCTTTCTTCGTGTACTTAGGGTTCGACACGCTCCATGTCTTCCGAAGAAGGGTTGTCTGGTCATTTTAACCGGGGTAGGGCCGCTCCCCACTATGACCAGGTTCCCATAGGCTCCCTGCGGAGAGATGACCCTCCCCCGCTCCAGCATCAGTTTGCTTCCAGCCTGGCCATGAGCTCTGAGCCCCTGCCCCCTCCTCCGCTCCCAGAGGATCCCCCTGTGGGACCCGAGTTTGACCCTAGTGACAGTGAACCAGAGTTGGATGCCATTAACATCAAACCCGTTCATCGCTTCATCCCCGATTCCTGGAAGAACTTCTTCCGGGGTAGCGGGCGCAGCAGTGGCAGCAGTAAGCCGCAGTCCGCTCCCGATGTCCAGGCCAATGGTAGCAGCAGCAGCAAGGGTATCCGCTGCTCGCCCCCACACACCTCCTCAGCCCCCAACTCCTTCCTGGACCCATACGGAGGATCGGGAGGCAGCTACAATACTCAGAAGGAGCAGCTGGCACTCTTGCACGATGGCCCACCTGAGTCCTGGGACGGTCGGACGCAGCAAACGGCACTGACCTACAGCGAGCGAGTGGAAGAGTACAACATGCGCTATGCCTACATGAAATCCTGGCCGGGTCTGCTGCGCATCCTGGGCTGCGTGGAGCTGCTACTGGGGGCGGCGGTCTTCGCCTGCGTCTGCGCGTACGTCCACAAGGACAACGAGTGGTTCAACATGTTTGGCTACTCGCAGCCGCAGATGTTCAGCATGTACGGTGGCAGCAGTGGAGCGTACTACAACGGGCCCCAGACGCCCTTCATCCTGGTGGTGGCCGGTCTGGCTTGGGTTGTCACGGTGATTCTGCTGGTACTCGGCATGAGCATGTATTACCGCACAATCCTGCTGGACTCTAACTGGTGGCCACTTACAGAATTCGTCATCAATTTGGTGCTGGCCATCCTGTTCATGGCAGCCGGGATCGTGTATGTGAGAGACACCATCCGTGGCGGCCTTTGTTACTATCCCGTCTTCAACAATGGGATAAACGGAGCTTTTTGCCGCACAGAAGCCGGACAGACTGCCGCCATCATCTTCCTCTTCGTCACCATGCTGGTGTACTTGATAGGTGCCATCGTTTGCCTTAAGCTGTGGCGGCATGAAGCTGCCCGCAGGCTTCGCGAGAGCCTAGGTCTTGAGGTGAGAGAATTCCCGTCTGTTATACTGGCAATTCTCAAAGGAAGAGTCATTTACTGCAAAATAGAGGTTGCCATAGGTAGTCCGCTAAGTGCAGTAAGTTGCTTAGCGACTGAAGGATGAGTTCAGTCTCTTCTGCAGCAGTTGTGAATTAAATCTCCTTTGTAGATAATGCATTGCAACTGATAAATTGACTATCCATATCCTGAGATGCATTGAAATGTACAAACACTGGTTTGCCAATGATGTAGCAATTGTTTTATTATGTTTACAATGAAATATCAGTAAACCAATTTCACCTCCTCTTTTTATTTTTTTTTAAAGACGGCCAACTCTGCTTCAAGATCCTTGGTAAATATTTGATGTTTCTCTTCCACTCTTGAGTAATTATGTTGCATTTTGTAGAACAAATACCTTATGAGTCATGTTAATGAAGAATTCATATTGGTAATATATGTCGTCTTTCAGCATACCTTGTTGTAAATATAGTTAAGCCTTAGTTTCTGTTGATAACTGGAAATCTATGTGCAGCTGATCCATTTGCATTGTCAGGGTAAGGGGCACAGGCCCCGCTGCGATCTGGAAAGCCCGTTTGGTTCCCTTAGTGAGCAAAACAAAAAGATACCAGAAACACCTGATACAAAGATCACGGAGAGATAACATGCAAGAGGCTGTCGTAAACATGCTCGGCATCTGCCAAACCCGCACTGTACGTACAGCCGCGGAAAAAATTGAGACCACAGCACAATTTTTAGTTTCACTCATTTCTGAATTTATTGGTGTGCATCTGTGAATAATGTATTTTTTTGCAACCTGCAGCCTGGTTCTTCCCTGTTTCTCTGTAGTGAAGATCTCCTTCCTTGCTTTATGGGACTTCAGTTCTGCTTCTAGGAGCCTGATACGAACTGTCCTAGCAGTGCACTTCACACCTGCACTTAATGTTTCCCTTCTGAAGGTCACTTAATGTCATCCTGCGATTCATGAGAAATTCTCATAAGTTAACGGTCATCTCTGGCATTAAAAAGTCGCTTCCACCCTTTATCTGACTGGCTTTGGGTCATTCCCAGTGTCTCCTGCTTCACCTTGATCTTATGTACTGCTGTCTTAGAAATTGTGAACCTGGAAGCAACCTGCTGCTCAGCGTAGCCTTCAGCCAGGATTAAACCAAGATTTAAAAATGCAGATTTGTTTAAAAATATAGAGTGGTCTCTTCATTTTTTTTCCGTGACTGTATATTTTACACATTTATGAGATGCTAAATATTTAAGGTGTCGTATGCTGGTTGTGTTGTCTGGCTTTTGCAAAACTCCCAAATTACTTATGCTGCCCCCACGATGTATCGAATCACCAATGGGGAAAGCCTCCGCAGAAGGGTCAACTCTATATGTTGTATATCTACACACCCGCAACGTTCATTTATTACTTTGCCTAATGTAGCTGTAGTTCCCAGAGTTCAGTAATTCCTACTTTTTGTTCTGCTGAAGTCATGCCTAAGACGACTGCCCTTACGTTGTCTCTCACCTTTTTTTGTAACCCTATGCTATTGCCATGCAGATTGTCCCGGGTTCCCGAACGCTGGAGTCTAGGCACAATTATCCAGGCACCGTGGAGATAGAACCAGTTACTGTGGATATGCAGCCAGAAATCCTAAGAGGACACATTCCTTCTGGACACATTCCAAAACCAGTAGTCATGCCAGACTACATTCAGTAAGTGTTTGCTTCAGCAAAATGCTTTTTTTTCCTCCGTGGTGGTTTTAATGGCCAGGGCTGGCAGACGGCACTGAAAGCCAAGTCGCACCTCCTTATCGCTCCTGTGAAAAATGCAAATCATTATGTAAAACCTTTTCTTTGTTTGGTACATGAGCCTGCATATTTAGTCCAGTATCCCTGACTGGATCCCCTTGGATTTAAATGTTTCTCTTTGGTGTCTGTGCTTCTGTTTGTACTTCGATGGCAAGTGTCTAACTGGAAGAAAATGCGCCTGACTATTTCTTAGCCGATGTCTCAGTCCCTAGACTTATTTCTCTGTCTGAATACCGCACACGTCCTTCCCATTGCAGGAAGTACCCCAGCATTCGGACAGACGAGGAGCGAGACCAGTACAAGGCGGTGTTCAACGACCAGTACGCAGAGTACAAAGAGCTGCACTCAGAGGTGCAGGCCACCCTTAAGAAGTTCGATGACCTGGACGGGATGATGCGAAACCTGCCCCAGAACGCAGTCGATCAGACGGTACCGCCTCTTCGTCTGGCTTCTGCTTATGTGTGAACGGGAGCACAGAGTAACAGCTATTGAATCCAAAACACTCATTCCGTGGCAGTTTTTTTTTTTTTTTTAATAAATACTTTTGCTGCCTAATAAACTGAACGCTTTTCCCTCAATAGCTTGATGTAGAAGAACCTCTCTGGTGTTTTGGTATAATGATTCTGTCTTTTGTCATGACATGAGTAGCTCGCTGAATGTTTTTTTTTTGCAGTCCTTGCTGCAGACTTTCTTATGCCTCCTTCCTTTCAGGAACGAGATCGCGTTAACAGAATCCTTCAGGAGTATCAGAAGAAGAAAAATGTAAGTGTTGAAATGTAGCCATCTGCCCATTCACCGCACCTGATTGCTCACCCTGCACTGATGTGTTGAAATGTAAATGCACACTGCCCCCCCCCCGCCACCCAGCCCAGTATCTGTAACACCCAGTTGGAGTAGAACCTAAAGAATTTGTGTCCTGAAGACTCTGCATAAATCCTGGCTGTTATTTATATGCAACATCACAAATGTTTCTGTGTCGGAGGACAATGAGGCAGAGCTGGACTGGATGGTTTCTCACAGCAATCAGTTTTGTTCCTGAGGGACCCTGGTCATTTATGGCCTCAGGCTCTCGCTCTCAGTTCCTGGTTGTTGAAACTTGAAAATCAGGGAGGAAATAGGAGGGAAGATAGTGTTCTGAATTCTAGCTGTGTACCTTAGAGAGGTGCATTGACATTTAAGTCACAATTCATTTTTTTTTTTTTTTTTTTAATGGGGAAATTTGATCTAGGTAGCAGTTCTGTAGATATAAAATTTAATCAGACATGTGTTGGATTGTAATTTTTCCCTCTCATGCTTCAGGTCTACAACTGAAATGGAGTTTATTCTATTTCAATTTTATGCAACTGTTTGACTGAAATCTGTGTAATATTCCTGGCATCCCTCCATAATTGATTCTTCTCTGGAAAATGCATGTAAATGTTTAGTATATATCAGATCCCAGGAGGAAGCAGTGTGGAGTAAAGGTCCCATGGTCTGGTTTTATAACTAGAACTGATTTGTATTGTCCGTTGTGACATTGAATTGCTTCCTATAATCTGAACAAACGGTGTAAAGGACTCTACTGATGTTTGTGTTGCTTCTTGGTAGGATCCAACGTTCCTGGAGAAGAAAGAACGGTGTGAATACCTGAAAAATAAACTATCTCACATTAAACTGAAGATTCAGGAATATAACAAAGTAATGGAATGGAATGACGGCTTCAGTTAAGGCAATAAGGAAACCTACCTGCGAGCAGCGTTTTGATGCTTTCATTTTATCCATCCTTCCATCCATTTTCCAGCTTAAGGAACTTTGAGTGAACAGGCACTTTTGCTTGAGTGTACTTAGAGTATCTTTCTTGGGGTCATTCTGTCCGTGGGTTGATCTCACACCAACAGTTTTTAATTTTTATTTTTTAAGAAATGTTGCCAATGTCCCTTTTGGTTAGTGAGCAGTGTGAGTTAATGACTGTTT
Organism: Isichthys henryi; assembly: GCA_026776945.1. Taxonomy (NCBI): domain Eukaryota; kingdom Metazoa; phylum Chordata; class Actinopteri; order Osteoglossiformes; family Mormyridae; genus Isichthys; species Isichthys henryi. The sequence continues at coordinate 26,357,112 of JAODJX010000119.1, read as the reverse complement.
ATTTTGAGATTATTATTGATAGATATCCATTGTGACTTTACACTGATCGTTCTTCATTTGCCTTCAAAAGTGGAATTTCCTTAAAGCAATACACACGCAGGCTGAATAATGCGATTATTTATATCACAGTTGGTAATTTCGCTGCATTTTGTATTCATTTTTTTTTAAATGCTTTTAATAAATATGTTCCAAAGGCATTACTTTTGGATAACATTCAAATGTTTCTCTTGCCTTGCAGTAGCTGGTTTGTATTTTCTTCCCACATTTGTGATACGTTGCTTATGGTGTGGATATATAGTTGTATATAATTTTCTATGAATAATATCCACAAATTGTAAACATTGTATTAATATTTGTGAAATAGTTGCAGTACCACTTTCTTGAATGCAGTTAGTCTTCAAGTTTAAACGAAGAAATTGTTCTTTTAACTCATTTCAGATATCGCTCATTCTGCTGTTACAGAATATTTTTTACTGTGAAATGTAGTCATGTAATTTGGAACATTTTAAATGATATTCCTGATGACAAATCAGTCGCGAAGATGATAAATATTACAGCCATTGTATATCGTAATCAGATTCAGCATTACCAAAGTTTTCGGTGTTGTACAAACTGTCTGATAAATAAAGGACCCTGTCAGATTGCTGTGGATGAAGTGTATAACTGTGTAGGCTTAACACTCCACTAACCATTGATGGCAAAAACAGTCGCATCAGACATTTATGTGGTTTATGAAACATGACTCGGCATTTGTCATTCCAGTGATGGACTTCTTGACAATTTCAGTTAATATGCAGATGTGCCTGTCGCATTGTGTCTGTCACCTTGCCTGTCTCACTAGCTCTTCTCTCACATGCCCCCTCTCAGCATTTATTTGAAAACCACTGATTGCATGCAGAACACTCAATTTACACTTCCTAGATGCGGTAGGTGTGCATATGCAGCTTTCTAAAAACACTATAAAGCCAATACGACGTGGCAATTTGTTTTAACGTCATTTTGTTAGCGATGTTTTGGTCATGCTACTGGATATTTTCACAAAAAAGGTCGCATGTCTCCTGAAGAGTATAAAATTTCTTCTGGGGGTTGATGCAGGATCATTAACAGTTATAAACTGTAAAGTGAATAAAGTCCCTTAATTTACACAGGTAGGAAGCGCTTTCCATCTTTCCCGCTTCCCTGCCATCACCTCCGGCTTACTGGCAATGCTGGCAAGACAAAAAAATGCAACACTTCAACTTGAAAAATTATAACCGATTAGATTTTAATCAACGACAAGCTAAAGAAAATCACTATTTTATAAGCTACTATTATATAAGTCCACACTTAACCATTGGTCATCCTTAATGCACTTGCATATGCATGTCTATTGTAATCGGGACAGTAGGATCGGTCATTAAAATGTGGTTCGTTTGGTTCATATCATGTTCACCATGAATGTTGACCTACTGAAAAGGATTATGAAACTTCGGTATTTGGACGTTACGGTAGTATGTATTACATCCTCGAACACGAAAGCCTAAAGGTTGTTTTTTTTCCACCGGGCGGAGCGAAGCTTCAAGGGCGGATCGAAGCGGAAGGATCCCCGTCATCGGCAGGTTGTGATATATCTATATAAGGAACGATCCTGGTGCGCGTCGCTCCGCGGACCCGCAGTCAAACAGGTCAGTTCGCTTGCTGTTTATTATAATAATTATCGCTGGTTTTTTTAGTATTAACCTCCCGGAAGTCGTGCTATTGCTGATGTACCGTCTCTCCGTTTTAGCCTATTTTTGTAGGGACTCAAACTATATAGGCTACTAAAAAATCGACTACTTTTTAAAAACCTTTCGGCTGATTTTAATCTTGTATTTAACAGCAAATTTGAGTGTTGGAGGAAAAACCTAAGAATCTTTTCATGGTATCTAGTTTGTGGAGAAACTAGTTATTTTTGTTCTTTTCTTAAGACACTAATTAAAAATAATTTTTTACTTCCTAGACGCAGTTACTATTAAACTGGATAAACGAGTAAACAGTAGTTGCCGGTGATTCACCTGTTGCTCCTGATTCAGAGACGCACGCAATCATTATATCCTGTAGTTTCTCATTCCAAATTAATCAATGTTTTGCTGTCAGTAATATATTCCTTATTAAAATGTCATTTGTTTAAAGATACAAACCTATGTGCATTTTATATTGCGCCGCATTTATACATAATGTATTTTTGATTGATTTGAAACAGATTGCATAAAATGTATATTTGAACTGCTGGTCAGTATTACATCTGGCCTTTAAATTAATCTTTAAAAAGGGGAACAGCCAGCTTAGACGCAGGCTACGAATTTTGTCTTCGAACTTCCTTAATTTAGAATATGACTTATTTTATTTAATATTTTTTTGTAATAAGCCATTCGTTCAGATTTTATCTGCCCTTTTATTTCTGAGCTGATCAGTCAGTACACGTCGAACACATACCTGAGTATTTGTATGTAGGACTACGTGCTTATAGAGTAAACATTTTATATTCCAAATATCACCTGCATGACTTAGTATTTACAAACATTGACACAATGAACGATTCGGGTTCCAACTCTCACGCATCTGACGGTGACACGCAAGGAATCTTACGGCAAGTCTGTATTATTCCATTATAAACCGAAAATTACCTACATCTAAAGTGTTGTGGTAGCTTGCAATCACTACAGACTATATATTTACAAGGTAATAAAACTCTTACATACCATTACCAAAAAAGTATACTCAAAGTTCATTTTGTTAAGTATACTTTTTGGAATTAAGTTGGCCCACTTTTAGTTTATTAAAGTATATATATTTTAAGTGTATTTATTTAGTAATATTAGTTATTTGTATTTTTATACCTGAAATTGCTACAAACAGCACAGTAGCGATATGACTACATGTAGATCACGCTAATAAAAATTTGCAAAACACATTTAGACAGTTTTTCTCTTACTCAAAATGAACAAATATTGTTTTGGATGCCAAACATTACACAAAATACATTTTACATTTAAGCTCTCAACAGTTTAAGCCAGGTATACTTAAGTAAGACTGTTTAGTATATCTCTGTTAAGTACATAAGTAGTTTACTGAGAATATACTTACTAATTTTCTAATTTTTAGTTATACTTACGGTACACTTAAATATACTTTTTTGTCACAAGGGTGGGCTACATGTAAATGCGTGTACAGATTTGTGTCGGATTAAAAATCTCACTTCAGCCAGCTGACCAAATTTGGCAGCCCTGAAAACTGCCGATACAATCAGGAATAGTTGATACGCACGCTTGGATGATGTCATTCAGTAAGTCTGCATATTGGATGTGTTTCCATCAAAATATGCACGCCAGGTGTAACACAGCCGACATATTCTTGGTCTTATCAATTTCTCTCTTTCCGGTGTTGGTGTTTATTGGGTAATCTTTATACTCTCCAGCCACCCATTGTTACTGCCCGTACCAGCATTTGCCGTAACCAACTCTCAGCCACAGTCAGTGTGATGTTTTCCACGTTAAACACCTACTTGTGAATTTATTTTCCGTACCTGTCAATAACTGTAATCATTAGTTTCATTGTGTATCGAACCGCAAACGACGAACCGAAGGGTACTTGGAAAATACCCGTGCCTGTGCAGCTCTAGGGCCGTCTGATCTTTTATATAAATGTTTTATTTTTGTTTTAGGTCACTGACAGTGTTTATCTCTCAGTAGTGAAGATTCCAGTTGTGGATTAGCCAATGTCTTCAAAGCCGAACGGGAGTCCCCCTCCTTATAACAACGACGATGTTTAGTAAGTTTGGCTTCATTGTGATGTTTCTGATGTGTCTTCGCTTGTCACCTACCTTCTGGATCTCGAGCATCCCTTTTACACCCTCATTTGTAATGTGAATTCTGTTCTTTGCTGTGTTTTTCTTGCATACTCTTATGTGTGGATGTTTTGTGTGTATACATTCAATTGTCGCTTTTATCTTTCTGATGCTTTAAGTACATAAAGAGATCATTTCTCCCCCACAGCCATGCACCCCCAGATCTGTATGATGCAGGACCACCCCAAACAGCCTATTCCTATTATCCCGATGATGAGATCCAGCACTTCTATCGCTGGACTTCCCCGCCTGGTATCATCAAAATCATCGCAGTTGTCATTATCATTATGTGTGTTGCCATCTTTGCCTGTGTGGCTTCCACACTGGCCTGGGACAGCAACATGGGCCTGATGGGCTTTGGTGGTCTATCAGGAAGTTACGGCTATGGAGGAACCTCCTATGGAAGTAGCTATGGAGGAGGCTACAATAGCTTTGGTGGTACGGGCTATGGAGCTGGAAATGGCTATGGCTATGGAAACCTTGGAGGCAACTACATCGACCCCAGGAAGGGCAAGGGCTTCATGATCGCCATGGCGGCCATCGTTTTCATTGCCGTTCTTGCGATCTTCATCTTGGTAGTGTCCCGGCAATATGCATGCCGAACGCGGAAGTTCTACCTGATCTTCATCATCGGCTGTGCCGTCCTGGCCTTCTTCATGTTCATAGCTACGATAGTGTACTTGATAGCTGTGAACCCCATGGCCCAGTCTTCGGGGTCTGTCTATTACAGCCAAATCATGGGCTTGTGTGCTCAGTACCAAGTTCCCCAACCAAGTGATATCTTCGTCAACCAGTATTTGTACCACTATTGTGTGGTGGAACCTCAGGAGGTGAGTTCACCATTGGTTATCTCATTTTTGTCCATTCTAATTACAGCGAATTGTAGTGATTTCCCCCCCCCCCCCTTCCTCATTGTCCTATTCAGCATAATTTAGCTGGGATGGAGAGTTGGAGGGTCTTAGGATTTTAAAAATGTGTATATTAGAACCTACTTATAGGTATATATATTAAACACTGTGGAAACTATATTGCTTAGTATATTTTTCATATTTGTGCATTCTGCTATTGTTAAGTATAATGCATCAGTCCTGTAGGTTTTCTCCATTAGAGAAAATGCCAGTTCTTTATAGTGAGATGCATTTCTTGGGTTTTTGAATGATTATGCTGTCCAGTTGACAATCGTCAACAGAGGGCATGTTTTTGGTTGATATCTGACCTACTCCCCTTTAGGCCATCGCTATTGTTCTTGGGTTCCTGGTGATCATTGGACTCATTATCATGCTGGTGTTTGCTGTGAAGACCCGTCTGGCGATCGGGCGGTACGGTAAGGAGCAGATTCTCTGGGACAAAGTTAAGGTTATCAATGAAGAGGATGCTCCACAGGATGTGGAACAATGGGTGAGTGTTGAGGGCCATGCTTCTGTGTGAGATTTTAAATATCAATGTTTTTTTTTAAAAAAAATAACTAAACAAAAGTAATCAAGGTTTTGCGTAAAGTAAAATTGTTCCTTTGGCAATTTGGTGTGGAAAAGTACAGCTGCAGCTTTTCCTGGGGTCTTGATGGGATGGGAGTAATGAAAAGTTTTAGAAAAAACATCTTGGATTACTTGGGTGGTAGATTCCGTGCTTCAAGAACGTGAATCGGTGTGATGAAGGAGAAGAGGAATCTGACATGGCTGACCATACCTGTGTGTTTAAAGAAACTGCTCGTGATCTGCGGAGAGGGGAGGGAGGTTTCAGATTCAGTTTCTGGGTGTGGCTTTTGGAGGTAGTTTCATAGCTGCTTCTGTTCCTGAACTGATGAAAACAAACTGAAGGGAATCTGTGTCTCGTAACTACTGTTTTTTTTTTATGTAATCCCACAAAGGACATCCAGTTTTTGAATGTTTGGGGCTTTATGATGTATAATACTGAAATGTTGGTGCTTAAGTCCTGTTCTGAAGTTATAGATCAAGGTATCGACTATTGTCTTGTGGTACTTTTTCTTTAACAAAATGTATAAGTATTTTAAATAATTAAATATATTTTTTTATATCAGTCTAACTAGGTCGTTTCTGCCTATAGTCTCCTGTATGTGCGTATATTTTTTCCTTCTGGACTGTGATACCATCTCTGGCATTTTCTGTTTGTCACCGGGAACTGAAAAAGCAGTAGAACTGGTTTTGCAGGGCGTTAAAGCTAGAGGGTGTTTACTATGCAGACAGGCTAAAAAGCAACCTGACCCTTGGATACTGAGCCGTAGTAACAAAGCCAGCGAGAACACTGAAATGGCAGGGCAACGTCTCTGGGTTCTGCTTGCTTTTGTATAAACATTTCATGGAGTTTCAGTAGGGTTTAATGAAATGCTCACCTCTGTTTATAAATGTAAAGTGATGGCATGTTCAACAACATTACCTGTGCTCCACACAGGTCAACAATGTGTCATCTGTACCCCCACTTTTGCTGGCTGAGTATCCTGAAAAGTTTGGGTCCAGAAACTACCTGGATGACCACAGTATGGATGATGGCAAACCGCCCTACAGTTACAACCCAGAGTGAGTGAAAATGGTGGTGCAGGGGTCAAGGAAGTTCTTTTTGATACTTGAGGGGATAATTTTGCAACATTATTTAACATCTGCTAAAAATCTGAAAAAGAAATAAACACGCTTAGCCAGTAAAGCATTTCGTGGAACGACACCATCTAAACAAGCCTGAGCTTGTGTGCTGTTTTTGTTCCCAGGTCTCAGACTTAAATCTAAAAGTTTGAGCTTGTGCCTATCCAGTTGACTGGCAGCTACAAGTTGAAGCCTGCATGCATTTCAAGAATTAGGTGTAGCCCTGACTTTGAAGAAATTGTCCTGACATATTTGGTACTTTAAATACATACAAACAAAATCAAACCAAAGAGTATCAATAGTATGGCAATTCTTTACACAACAGGACACCAGAAATCAGGAGTACTATCAATGTGCACCACATGCCACTGATTTGATATGCCAAACCCCTGATTCGTGTGTGAGACTGTCATTCTGGATGAGCCAGTATTTCCACTTCAGCTGTAGTACAGGGGGAAACCAGCATGAATATTTACTGTACGGGAGTATGCTGTTAGTCATTCTAATGAATGATCATTCCCTGTATGGTGAATATATCAGCCCAGTGTGTTTAGTTTAAATTCAGCATAACATTTAAGAAGTAACTTTTGAATGTTAGGCTCTGAAATGTTCGTAATATGTATGTGTACAATTATGCAGAATGAGTGGAGTTGGGTGAGTTTCAGTTCCTAGTTGAGATACTGGTTTCTTGACTAGATTTCCCCCCCCCCCCTCCTCCAACAAACTGGATAAATAGAGCAGATCTTGGTGCAGGGTGAGCTGTTGTCTTTATTGAAATTACCTGGAACATAGTTTATATAATTACAGTATGATCTAGTATTGTTTTTAAGTGACGTTTATTTTAAACGTGTCTTTCCTCATCCAAACCACCACACATTCTATCTGAATGATGCATTGTTTCTTGGCAGTGTGTGTCTAAAGGTCTGCGACTGTCGTTAAAGTGCAAAGCCATATAAGCTTATAAAAGCCGCAGGGGTGCCGCTGACGTAATTAAGCATGCAGTGAGAGTTTATAAAAATTTGAGCATGAGATTCAGTAACTTGAATAGTAATCCAAGCCTGGACATTTTGAGCTATAGGGCTGCAGGTTTGAGAGATTTTTAATGAAGCACCTGAAGGAATTCCAGGTGAGATGGCTTGCAAGCAAAGTCCTTTTGAGTGAAGTAATAAAGATATTCAACCTCACCTTTATTTTTATTGCATCAAAAACCAGAACAACCTGTGGCCCTGAGAGGTGAGGGTTGGGCATCCTTGACTTGTGTAGAGTTACAGCTGAGTAAGTTTGGTTCTAGCTTGATGTTTGTGTGGGTGTTGTTTTTTTAATTTTAATTTTTTTCTTCCTCCAGCCTGACCAATCAGGATACGCTCCCACATACATTGGGTCCCTATAGCAGTAGTTCTAGCTCTCTGGGGAAGCCGGGGAAGAAGCCAACCGGACGGCCCTCACGCACCAGTGGCTACGACACTGCCGAGTCCGGCGATGAACTGGATGATGATGAGTTTGATAGGTAAGGGTGGAAAAACTGTGACTGCATTTGCAAGGACTAATAACAGTCTTTCATTGCTTGATGCATTTCCTAAACTTTTAAATGGCAGCAATTCGAGAAATGGGTGTATGGCACTTATTCACCGATTTTTAGATAAGTCCCAACAAAATTGTCATCGCAGAAAAGGTTGATCAACTGTGAAATTGTATCTCTAGTGACTTTCCACCCGTCACTGCTGAGCAGCAGAGGCAGGACTATAAGCGGCAGTTTGACAAGGACCACCAAGAGTATAAAAATCTGCAGGCGGAGATGGACAACGTCAACAAGAATCTGGCTGAAGTGGACCGGGATCTGGACGACCTTGAAGAAGGAACCCCGCAATTCCTGGTCAGTTAGTATCCAAGCAGCACAGTAAGAGGATGGGCGTCCCTGCCTTTTCCTTCAGGGAATATTCAACATGCTTTGCCAAATTTAGGCTACGGTAAAGAGTCTATTATTTAATAATATGCAACAGTACTTAAACTGATTACATGGTACTTTTTGAAAATTTCAGTTTAATTTATTTGAAGATTTATTTGCCAGGACACCTGAATCTTGATGCAGCACTCTAAATTTTGAGAGTGCCTGTTTACAATTTTCTTGTGAAGTCAAAATGTTTATTTTAGTAAAAGATGTTGGAAGCTGTTAAAACCAAATGCTTTGTCGTAATTTTTTTTCTTTGTTGCAGGATGCCATGGATGAGTACAATAGGCTGAAGGAAATTAAAAGGGTACGAGTCCTCTATCATTTATTTATTTTTTTTTTCGTTCAATGAAATTTTGCTTAGAAATGCTTGCATGTAATCTTCCTCGTTTACAGTCTTCGGAGTACCAGACGAAGAAACGAAGGTGTAAGTATCTGAAAGGCAAACTCTCGCACATCAAGAAGATGGTCAGTGATTTTGATCACCGAGATTAACCTCTGACCCTGGACTTCAGCCTGATTCGGCCATTTTCTGCGTGAGCGTACCTTACTGCATTGAAAAGATCACTAAAGGGCAGGTAATTGCAGTGAGGTTTTTTCTTTCAGCATAATAGTATTTGAACATATCAATTATGTAGATCTTCACTTTTTAAATGCCCATAAAAGGAGATGTACTAGATGCAAGTTTGACAAATGAAATGAATTGGTTTGACACAGCATTTTTTTATTCACTTGTATAAATGTTTGTTTTTTTTTTAATGTTGACGAATACCAGTGATTTCTAATGTCTAGTACTTATTGCGGTTTGAACTACTACTATAATCTCTTGTAAACTGTAACTATGGAGTAGCATACTGTTTATGAATGGGTTTCTGTCAGTGGGTCGTCTGGAATTCTGGAAACTTCTGCAGAACATTACCCTGTACCCATTTCTGGGTTTCACAGTGAAAATCGAAACTAATCAAAATCTGCTGCAGTGTATTAATAGTTTTTCTCATTTCTTTGTATGTATTGAATTCTACAACATTTTTGTTTATAGAGTTGTGCTATAGGTTTTTAACATGAATGTGTATCATACCGAAACTGAATTTTTGTACATTTTAAAGCCTGTTTGAAGTGCCTCTTGGGTTTTAACTTTTAGGAGACTTTAACTGCAGATGAATGGCTACATTATAATTTTTACCAACTACTTTGTATTTATTTTATAAGCCGGATTAATAAAACTGTTGAAGTCATCTTCGTTTCAGTGACTATATATAGGAAATGTTTTTAATGAAACGATTGCCGAACCTGTATATTCCAGTCTAGTGTTGATTGTGCAATTTTCTGAAATTATGCAATAGAACACGCCGTGCTGCACCTTTTGAGAATGTATGGCTTAGCGTAGCTGGAGTCAGAGTTAATTGTGAGGAGAAACCCAACGATCTTGACTGGCTATGATTCTTGAAGCAGCATTCAAACACATGCAGTACAGAAACAGGTGGCTTTGACTGGAGTTTACTGTAATTTTCCATTTTATTTATATCAAAACCACTGTAACCCCTGTTCTGAGAGAGAACAACATCAAACACAGATTACTGACATATGGTTCATGGGAAGTTGCATTGTGGTAGAAGTGAAATGATCAGTTTTCTTTTTCTTTAGAAATGGTAGAGCTAGCCCTGATCTTAATAGCATTTTAGTGCTAAAACATACGGGTTAACTCGTGATATTAGTTAATGGAAATAGTTTTTTAAAAGTTTCATTTCTGAAATGTTGACCTTTCAAGGGAAAAATAAGAAAATCTACCAAAACGTTAATTGATTAGCTAATCAACACTATTACTGATGGGAGCCGGAGCCCATCCATTTTCCAAACCGCTTATCCTTACTGGGTCGCGGGGGGTCTGGAGCCTATCCCGGAAGCAATGGGCACGAG
>JAODJX010000119.1:26331646-26346688 GCA_026776945.1 Isichthys henryi | reverse complement strand
ACACCTACGGGCAATTTAGTAACTCCAATTAGCCTCAGCATGTTTTTGGACTGTGGGGGGAAACCGGAGAACCCGGACGAAACCCCACGACAACATGGGGAGAACATGCAAACTCCACACACACATGTGACCCAGGCGAAGATTCAAACCCGGGGCCCAGAGGTATGAGGCAACAGTGCTAACCACTGCACCACCATGCCGCCCCTAGTTAGCAGTCTCACATATGAAATGCATACGTGATGAAAAACTAACTGAATATGGTGAAAACTACAACATTACAAGGTTTTTTTAGTTACTTGGCAAAATCTGAAAACAAAAACAAGACAGGTGGAATTTTAACAAAAAGGCTTTTGTTTTTATTGTCTACCATAGAACTCTTACACGTTTTTCAGGAATTTTGTCTATTATTAAAATAAAATTCAGGAGGAGGACCTCCTAGCTATTGAACAACCAATACATTCAATTTTACAGCTTTTACAGTTCTTCAGAACAGTCAAAAAAAAAATTCTGATAAAAGTGCCTTTTTTTCAACCAGAGAATAAACTTCCATCAAGCAAAAACTGAAAAATGATCCAAAATGGCCACGTCCAGTAGGCCCTTCTACCTTTAACAAGCCACTAACCCATCTAGGAGTTTTCCGACCCTCTGTAAATGTAGAGCTATTCACTCTGCATTGCATTTTATAGGCCCCTGTCCTGCGAAATGTTCCTGTCCAGCCAGGCGCTGAGCAGAGGCAGGTTCTTGTCCATCCAGCGGATGTTCTCCTCAATGCTCTCCAGAGCCTGCTGGATGCAGCGTAGCCCAGATCCACTTTCTCTCTGCAGCATGCCAAAGAAGCCTCGCACCTGCAGTGATTAGCAGACAGGCCAACCTGCGGTCACACCCACTGGCTCTTTGCCATTACAGATAGTCTATCGAGCTTTACTGCCCTTAGGGCCCATTTCCAGTCCCTCAGCAGAGCAGCACGGGGGTATCTGCTAGTGGTGGTCTTCTTTTGTCAGCTGGTGCAGCCTATCCACCCCGAAAGAAAGGGCTGATGCCACTGAGCTGGCCAGTTGCTCCCCTTACATTCTTTAGGGAATGTGTGTGTGTGTGCGTACCAGAAGAGCATGGAGCAGAACTCCCGGCCAGTCCATGTCCCAGGACAGAGCAGTGCCAGCGGACTCGGCTGTGTGTCAGACTGAAAACCCGGCAGGCAAGAACTGAGGTACGGCCCTCTTGTGGTGACCCTTCACCTCAGCCTAGACTAGTGCTCAAGCCACCTGATGGAGTGCGGAGAACCAGCACTTTAATTTCATCACCCCACACCGTAGTGGGGTGGTGAATGAGAGCATGTACAGCCTGCTGGGGGTGTCTGACTGGTTAGGTGGGTATTACCCAAGTCAGATCCAACCATAGCCCGGAAGCCCTTCGCATTATTTTTCAGTGCTGCCCAGGGACACACATTAGCCGCAGTGTTGGGTTTTACTTTGTCTTATTTTACTAATCGTGTGCCTTCCTACCAGGGCTGGGGGCATTCCGCAATGCATTCATCAGTTCCAATCTGAATCAGGAAATAGACCTGGACTCCCTGAAATTCGAATTCATTTCCGATTCTGTTCCCCATAGTTTTTTTTCCAATCCCAACTCCAGTTCCATTTCCTGATTTGGACTGGAACTGCTGAATGCATTCCAGAATAGCCCCAACCCTGCTTCCTACAAATCTCTTATTCTGCCCTAATCCCTTATCCACGCCCTAACTCTTCTACTGCTGCTTCCCTACAGCCAGGACCCTTTGTAGGCAGCCAAATACTATCTGTAATAACGCTGGTTGTCTCTGGCTGTTATCTGTATATAGGGGTAATTATACTCTTATTTATCCTGTTGCCTGTTGCTGATTCTACAAGCTTATTGTAGTTTGGAATTTGCACGACATGGCTTAATAACATGAGTTCAAACCTGAGAAAGGTTAAAGGTCAAGCATGTTACTGGACACTATCACCAATCTCACCTGAGGTCAAGCGTTAGAAGGACAGAAGCTGATTCAAGGTTAATGTTGAAAAATTTGAAGGAATATAGTAAGCAAAGGAAAACTGAGGAAGTGGAAGAGAGCTGGACCCACTTTTTCACCAGTGTTTCCCAGTTGGTCCTCAAAAAATCCCAGGCGTGCTTGTAGCCTTTTGGGTTTTTGCTGACGGAAACCAAAAGGTTGGGCAGGTCCTGTGTCTTCAGGACATCCCCGGCCAGACCCTGTCCCATAATGAGTGTTCACATGAGACAAAAAGTAGAGCTGTAACACTGTACTACCAAATGATAAAATGGGAAACGGGCAACTAATGATTTGTGTATTTCCATTTATCTATAATCATGCCATTCAAGTACACAAGCATTTTCCTAGCAGGGTTTAGGTCCATTCACCTATAAATAACAAGAAACACAAAGTCACTGTATAATAATTTTCATCAGCATTTGTACCCCGACAGGAGCAGAATCATATACGATAAACATAGGGCAGGACTGCGCATTAAATGATTTCAGAAGCCATATGCAAAACGAACACCGAATGCTATGGCTGATTCCGATCACTAGATATCAACCTGATGAAACTTACAGAAAATCATATTTCTTTGACAAATGACAAAAGAATGGCGTTGCCCTCCCCAAACAGATACATTTCTGTTTATGTCAAAATACATCAAAGCTGGTCTGGAAGCTCAAGGAAGCCTAATGCCCTACTGACACAGTTTATGAACGTAAAAAAAAAAACTGTCTGAAGAGACAAACCTGCTACACAGTAACACAAAAGGGCACTGATGTCTGAGCTGAACGAAAAACCATGACTCACCACTGGAGCTTATGTGACAGTGGGCTGATGGACAAGGCTGTCTTGATCTGGCTTTTGACAGAGGGGAAGAGAGACTGTCGGTACTTCTCAAACAGGAAGTCCCAGCCCTCATCGGTACGTGCCCCCACTGCATACACTGCCAAGCTGACATCGCTGGGCAAACTGGGGAAAAGAGTTTGGGGAAGAAGAGGTACAATCATAAGGCTTGAAACTCTTTAGAGGGAGACCACACACACACACACACACACACATATTATATATGTATTATACAATTGGTTATATCTAGTTAAGTGAACATTGTAGCCATTTATTAAGGTAGATCATATACTCCTGTTAAGAACTCACCTCCAGGATGTCACACCAGTCTTTGTAATTTGTAACTCCTATGCTTCACAGGCCCAACAAAATAATAAATGTCCCATAATTTGCATGCAAAACATCTGTATCCTCTTGGATAAACATCCTTCACATTAATACAACAGTACCTACCATGCTTTGTGGCACTTTTTTAGCGTCCACTCTCAACATCGCAAACGTTTAAAGGTCTCCGCCAGATTTGAAACGGCGATTTATGGCCCAATTGTTTAAGCTCTACCCAAACCAGTACGACTGTGGTGACGAAGCAGAGCTGACCTGATGGCACCATTGGACTGCCTCCACTTGCTGAAGAGCTCCGTAGCAGTGCGTGTGCAAGGCGGGTGCCCACGAACGCAGGCAAAGAGCAGCAGGTAGCTGCGAAGCATTCGCTGGGACACTGTGCCTTCGTCACTCCAGGACTGCTGGTCGATCAGTTCCCGGAACAGACGCACAATGTAGCCCTGCACAGGGACATAACACAGCGACAGCTTGACCACCAGCTAATGCCATTTGATATGGGACGGTATAAAATTATAGCAAGCTCCACAACAAAAAGTTTCACAGTCAACATCTCATGATCTCCTTCTCCTTCAATAAACCAGTAGTATTTACTCCTAGGTGAAGACTAATTTCCACAATTGTGGTAGTACTTTCAGCAGTTCTACTGGGATTTAACATCTCACAGAACTCCTGCTATTATCAACAGTGGAAACTAGTCTATCTGAAATGTAGACCTTCATCTGGTTCTCCAGGTCCTCCATGTCCCTCTTCTCCATGAGCTTGTAGAGGGGCACCAGCTCACCGAGGCCCTGCGTCACTGGCATGATCTCAGTCTCCTTACTCAAGTAGAGGCTCAGATCCAATGCTTTGTCAAGGGGAACCTTTCCAATACTAAAACACAAGATTACAGGCAGTCCCCCAGTTAAGACCGTCTGACAACTCATGCTTATGAACACACTGCCATAAAGCCTTTTATACTAATAATTCAGGTTGAATACAATGGTTTGTAATAACAGAGGCATGCCCTACTTTGTGATGCTCGTGAATAAATTGCATGGCTTCAGCAGTTCATTAGCTCGACGTACAGCAAAGTACCGTATATAGTTACTTTGATCATTAATGTATAATTATTATGTACTGAATTGTTATTTTTCTGACTCATCTACAAAGTCGACTTAAACACAGACACAGGGAACACATCTCGTTCGTAACCTGGGGACCGCTTGCATATGTACTCTTCGCGATACATATTCTATAAAGCTTGACATCTCAAGCATTACAGCTCCTTGTCTCTTACCTCACTAGCTGGAAGATGTTGTTGATCAGGCTGGCCCTATCATTGCTGCTGAGTGCTGTGTGGTTGTGCCTCAGCAGTGAGATCAGCGCATTCCAACCATTGGATTCATAGTGAACGATATAATAGCCACTCATGTCCACATTAAACTTGATCCATTCAACTTCCTCTGGCAGGTAGAGCACATCTGCCGAAGGAACATGAACGCAAGCGGCTGCTTTAGTGAGTGCGAGTATCTGAGACATCGTGAGAGAAGGGTTCTTGTGAGTGTCTGACAGCTACAGAAACTGGAATTCTTCAATGGATGGATTTATAAGATGTCAGATTAGTTTAATCGACCACTCACTGCATGTGGATTATTCCCGGTAGAGAATGACAGGCCAGAATAATCACCATAGCAAACACCATAGCTTCCATACCCTTAATGCTCCCTTTCATTAGTGAATACCAAGAAATGGTTCAAGGAAAGGGAAGCTGCACCCATACTCCCTTAAATACCAAGGCACCTTACACACCTACGTATTAACATTTTAAACCGTGTCAAAGACCTTTCAGTATTCTGGTACTTATTACACAATATACAACATCAAAACCATAGAGCCATGACTGAATTATAAACCTGTTTTAGTTTTCAGCAGGAATCGATGAACAGTGTTGGAGGTGCTGGTGACATAGGTCAGCGGAATCTGCCAAAGGAACCTGCGTAGGATAATCAAAAAAACATAGCCAACATTAGATATAACCTTTATTCGTCACAGAAACTAGTACAAAGATATACTGTATAAAAGCACTCACCCTGAGGTCTGGGAGGGCTCTTTACTTTTAAGGTATCTCTCCTGACTTAATCTGACCTCTCGACCTCTGACCTCCACAGTCACCACTGGGAAGCCTTCCTGCAGGGTCCAGGTGTCCATCATTTCACGCACGTTCAGATCATCCTCCATGTACCATTTCTGTCAATGCAGTACATTTCCTACTGATTAGCAGGTAGCATTTAACATTACTCTCTTCATGGTGCTTTGTAATATTACTGAATGCGGGATTACTTTACATCTCCAAGACTACGTTCACATTACACGCCTCACTGTTCACATTCACAGTACGTTCAAATTTCAAGCCTCAATTCTAATTTTGGTAACACTTTCTATGAAAGCCATCTTTACAAGAATCTTCTTACAGCATTATAAACATGACTAAATATTTCTAAAAAAAAAAAAGGCATAACATTATAACCATGTTTATTATGCATCATGAATGCTTTACGAATCTCTCATCTGTAATGCACTATATAATGCACTTCATAAAGCAGTACGAAGCATCCTTAATTCTTATATAGAGCATTATAATGCATTTTGAAGGTATCTCTAGTGTATTAAAGATGATTCTTCATTGGAGCTTACGAAGTATTATAAATCAACACTATAATGCCTTATGACCATCCATAGAAGATGCTGTGATATTTTATTAATTCTTATACTGACCATTATAATGCATTATGAAGGTATCTATAGTGCATTATAGATGACAGCTTTAAGTAAAATGTTACCATTTTTTGCTCGGATTGGATTTGCCTCTTAAGAACTCACGTTCATAATTACAAGTGCCCTGTATCTAATGTGAATGCATCTGTCCTCAACAAAAAACATCATATTTGTGAGACAACGCATCGTTTGGAAAATGTTTCAAACACTACTCAGTTTCGGCAGGTTCTTTCAAATTTAGCTGGAGCGGATTAATCTCCCTCACTATCTAGTAAATTCCCATCTTCCTCATCCTTCCGCCAATTGTAGTCACAGCTGTAGCTCTGCACCGTTGTTTCTTGGTGCTGGCTGGTAGCGACACGCGTATCAGCAAAAAAAAAAAACACCTGTGTTCCGATCTGACCTCTACTCATTCATGTTGCATGGCCAGGAATCAATCAGATACATATTCGATCTAGGACTATGTATGACAGTGATTCAGATCTGGTTTAAAAATATCAGAGTTCTGTCTTTGCACAGCGCTGACATCATCACATCTGTGTTACATTAAGGCAAAACTCAGATTTGAGTCAAAACCTGGTAATGTGAACATAGCCTAAAAAATCATGGACATGCACAACAAGGAGACTCACTGAGGCTCCAGTGTGAAGTCTCTTGCCAGAACAAATTTCACCTCCGGTGAGTCTTTCTTCATCAGCTTCATCTGATGAGCAGAACTAGAACAGAAACAAACACAGACAACTACTATGTCAACACACACGTTCACAGCAAGAGGATCCCAAGGCACATGCAACCGTTAAATAGGTGATCAAGGAGGGTGCCGTGAGACTTACATTGGTAAGACTTTCCCATAGGTGCGCGTTGACTGTATTCTGATAGCTATAGCGTCGGAGGTATCGGACAATACCAATTTTAAAGGCTTCTGGTGTGAGAAAATCTCTCAGCATGTTTAAAATACAAGCTCCCTGCAAGAAAAGACTAAACCATCAGTGAATGGTTTCACAACTTGCCAAATAACTACACACCATTGACTGTAGTTCAATTGTTTTAATAAATTAAATCCCTGAAGGACCATACCTTATCGTACGAAACGTCATCAAACATCTCCTGAATTTCTGTTGGGTCCTCCACAGGTGTGGAAACAGGGTGAGATGAGCTCAGAGCATCTACCTCCATGGCCTCAAAACATTTACTCAGGAAATAATCCTCCTAGAGCAAGAAATATGTCCATTTAGGGTGGGAGATATGGACAGAATGTCACATCATGATATTTTTGGTTACAATCACAATCCAAGATGTAGATCGTGATTTTTTGTTCACTTGCTAGCCAAACAAATTGGAATGTATTGACCATTTCACCACTTAACCAGTAATTATACCCTTACAAAAACACGGCTTGCAGGATTATAATAATACATTTAATTAATTACTGAGGTACATAAAAAACTGCGTATAAACTGACTCATTATAGGAAAAGTGCTTAATTTTTTATGCTTTCAAAATTTGCAGAGAAAAATTAACATTTATCGCTTTGGCCTAAAACTGTTAACTTCTGAAGTCAGTTAACAGCAAGAATAAACAAACAATAACAGGTAACCTAAACTGGTTGTGTTGCCACTTGCATGAACCGCATCTCTGCAAATCTGCAATTTACAGCATAATGTTCCTCATCGGATTTTACAAATTTACACACATTCAAAGTAGCACCATTTTGGAACTAGTTCTTCCTCACAAGTCAGACCACATTCTCTGTTAATTCAACAGTAGCTGAAACCATCTGTAGAGGCCACTGATTGTTTACTGTGTGACATAAGTACACTATTTTTTAGCAGTTTGATAGCACATAAAGGTTGTGTTTTTTTCCCCAAATTAGTTAACTGGTTAGAAAAGATTGATTAAGTTTTTAATTCAAGATCTAGTCACTAAGTTGAGCTTCACCAAAACAGAAAAGTGACAAAGACGTTTGATATGCAGACAGCACTGAAATGTTATGCGGGATGAAATTGCTGTTTCATGTCAGTCTGTTTTTGCTGCAGAAATGCTGCAGCCTCCAAACATGCAGGCATCACGTGATACGCGCTTGCAGGTTTGTTCTGTTGTCATAAGTACTACACTTGTACTACACTTGTAACTGCACATTCACTGGAAGCTCAGCTGCACTTATGCCTAATCAACTCAACAGCATGTATGTTTGTAATGTGTTTCTCTTATCTGCTTTTTGCCTCACCTGTATGTCACCTTGGACAAAAGCATCTTCTATATAATTGTAGTGCTGTATCTCGATTTTTGTGGTAAGGGTAACACTTATCCCTGGGTGATATTTTACATAATCTATTCAGTATATTTTTATTACAGAGCTCAAAATTCTACAATGTTTTCAACAATAAAAGCATGCTTTTCAGATGAATATCAGAGACGAGTTTCAGATGTTGGGTAAAGTTAACCTCACCACTTGCAACTCGGGGTTGGTAATGTTGACGGACACAAACTCCATGAATTTGGCAAAGCCCTCATTTAGCCAAAGATCATTCCACCAGTGCATGGTCACCAGATTGCCAAACCACTAATACAGAGAGACAGAAAAGACAACAGTTTTTCCCAATTGTTAATTGCTAATTGCTGCTAATTACCATAATTTTGACACAATGAGAAAGCTGTGCAGTAAATGCAGTGAACTCACTAAAGCATATTAAAATAAAACAGGCTTTCTGAAGAACACAAAAGATAAAAGCACCTGGTGTGCCAGCTCATGGGCGATGATCATGGTAATTCCTAGCTTTTCTGAGGCAGACGACTTTTGCGGGTCAAAGAGGAGCCCAGACTCGCGGTAAGTGGTCAAGCCCCAGTTCTCCATGGCTCCTGACTGGAAGTCAGGGATAGCGGCCAGGTCTAAAGGGAACACCCAGAGTTATCTTTCATGAAAAGATGCAGAAGCCAACTGATAACACTCAGAGAAATGTGCACGTTAAACATTTCACCCTGCAACTTTCTAATTTTGCTATGCATTTTTGTTAAATCCGTGTATGAAAACTGATTTTTGTCATGTTACTATCTGCAACATAAGAATATTGTTTATGCCAAAACTGTCACCAAATAATACATCTGATGTTTCACGCTGACCTTGTTTGGGAAGTGGATATGGAATGCCAAAATAATCATCGTAGAAGTCCAGAAGCTTAATTGCAGCATTCAAAGCATATTGTGTCTGGTTGATCTTGTCTGGAACAGCATACACTGATATCTGGAGGCAGAGTCCATGAAGTTTATAAATAGTAACCCGTGATTAATAAAATATGACTTAGATGTACATAATTACTGCATGACATATCAGCAAATGAATTGCTAAACACCAGCTGATACTTTGCGTACCTTGACTCCATGTTGACTTGTGCCACTGATAGACAGGAAGTCTGAAACAATGAAGGCCACCAGGTAAGTACTCATCTTCACGCTGACATCAAAGTGGTCTTCCAGCAGTCCTCCTGGCAACTCTACGGTCTTCAGCTGGACAGGCAAGAAAAACCAGGGACATTAAAGTTATAAGTCCTGTTGAAGATCTCCATATTCTGATTAGGGTCGTACAATTAATTATGGCTTCATAACCTCTTTATCACACATACCGCCAGAAAACGTATTTCTTAAATCATCTACAAGAGTAATTGCAGACATGAAAATGCCAAGGCAGTAATTTGGATTAGCAACGAAAAGCAGAAGGTGTCCTCTATACCTTTGGCATATTGGACAGTGATATGTGTTTAGCTTCTCTAACGATCCGAATGGAAAAATTGGCTTTGAAGGCTGGTTCATCAAAACAGGGGAAGGCAGCACGGGCATGGGTGGGCTCAAACTGGGTGGCTGCGAGGGACCTGGTAGCGGGAACAAGGAATTTAGACAGGATTAGAAGAATCCCAGCAACCTAAATGTCAACAGAACTTTGTTTTATGCCTCATTCAGTCATTCTAGGCTACAGACAATAAAACCGAAATAAATAAATAAAATGATTAAGATAAGCAGCAGTCTTGCCTCACTTCTCCTTGCCGTGTCCGGTAGGTGCTTTTGTAAAAGCCGTGAAAGCTGTCTGAGAGGTTAGCAGCAAAGTCCATGCGAACTCTATATTGCCGTCCTGAGGTTATTCTGAGGGCATCAGTCACAAGAGCCACCTGCTCAAAGGCAGGCAACTCCAGGACCTCAAGTGGGTGATGCTTGTCCGACTCCAGAAGTACCGCCTTGGAGATCTGTAGGTTTTTGCTGTGAAGGATTATACTGTCTGTGTTCCGCAGAACCTCCAGCTGGATCTCGACGGTTCCAGTAAAGTCGAGTGAGGTCAGGTTGGGGTGGATGCGAAGGTCATAGTGCAGTGGTCGAATTGTTTCAGGGAGCCTCATTTTGTACCAAGGGAAAGGCTGACCATCAGCTGCCACAGGAAATGTAACCCTATCTTTACTCTCAGCCTCACTAGAAAGACAGAGAGTCATTTGGACAAGTTGGAGAAGAATGCTGAATAAGACGTGCATTCTTGACGTTTTCCAGACCATTCTCCTCTCCTTAGAAATTTTCACCTTCGGGAAGAATGAAAATATGTGAATACAATTTTGGTTGTGGAATGGTTATACTTAGAATTAATGGCCTTGAGAACAGACCTTGCATTCATCGTGGTTTATTAACACTTCAACACATAAGCGAATAATGACGCTTAAAACTACATATTTATAAAAATTAAACATCGTGCATTTAGCTAGTGAAGAGTAATTCTTCCACGTTATGGATAGATAGAGGACGAAACATGATCGTCGCAGCGCATCTTTCGATATAATACAGTGGATATGAATGATACAGTGACCTGCGGTTCAACTGTGGCTTACGAACAATTTGGTTCGTGACCAAAAATTTCGTGAAAAAAGAACATTGGTTCTCGAACAAAGTTTGGTCGACGAATAGATTCTTCGACCAGATTCCCTTTTTATACTAACGTAGCACCGGCGGAGCGCATGTCCCAGCATGGCCCGCGCGCAATTGTAAATAAAAGAACAACGGGCACCAACGAGCACCGAACCGAAATATACAGACGGGAAGCACAAGGTTGTTAGACGCCGAACTGCAAGACCGTTGCACACACGGTGGAAGATTTACACACGCGAGGATCAGATCGGGGACACACAGGAAACGGGCAAACACACGCGCGACAATAGAGAAATGTAACCATTAACCTTACATGTTGTACATTAACCTTAACAACAACAACACAAAGGTTAAGGACTGTTAATAAAGAGCGTGATTTCGCCAGCAAGCAGGTCTCCATATCTCCCGCGATGCATCGGTCCGCCTGTCGCCACACTATATGGTGTTTTTCTTTAAAGTTTTTTACTATAAAAACGAGAAAATTAATTAAGAATTATGTGGTATGCTTGTGAACGGATTAATCGAATTTCAATGCTTTCTTATTGGAAAAAAATGCCTTACTTCGCTTACAAATTGGTTCAAGACCATTTTCCTGGAACGGATTGTGTTCGTGAACCGCAGGCACCGCCGTACAGGAATATAACAGAAGCCGGTGAACAATAAATTATTGCTCAAAGAATCGATTTTAACTTCAGTCCGTTTAGCGTGAATATTTCATATACCGAACACTAAAACTACATTTATCTCACGAGCAACTTACCATCGCGAAAGAAGCGAAAATGCATAAAGGAAAGTGAAAATAAAACCAACTGGTTTGCAGAAAGAGTGCATGATGGGACAACAGACGCGAGCGAATTTATAAGCAAAGTGCAAGGTTCCCGTTAAACGTTTCAAGTTTTATTTTCTGCAAAAGCATGTTTACTTTTTTGCGAGGGGAAAATGTGGAGCTCACAAGCCCCACAAGAGGCCAGACAAATACTCCTATTTTTCATATACTCACCTTAAGTACATTAAGCTATTATCCACCATCTGTTAAATAAATACTAAAAAACGTACATAAAAACGTCATTTTAAGTTCGGTCTCTGCTGATGTTGCCAGTTTATCAAATACGCAAAATAGCAGCATACAGAGGAGTAGCTGGGAAGTCGCAGAAATGCACCGAATATTTACATAACGCCGCGTGCAGAGTATTGAAGCCTCCCCACACTTCCGGTGCCGGGGTCCTGTACATTTATTTAATCGCACATTAGTGCAAGCGGTTCCCCAGCTCTCATTTGTCTTCGTTCTGGGGATCTTGGCCTGAAAACCCATAGTACAAATAACCAGGAAAACGCAGCGCAAACGACTTAACGCAAATGTACAATACCGATACACCCAGGCCAGGAATAAAATTCCAAATTTTGTCCAATTTATGCTTGTGTACATGAGTTGTGGCTTTTTCTGTTCATTAGCGACATGTTTTGGTTATCAGTAGACTAATAAAAAATAACTAATTTGTGTAATATCAACGGACCTGAGATGGTTTCAGTTAATGCATTATGCAGCAAGAGAAGGTACAAAATATTTAATTGTTTTCAACAAAGATTAGACATACTCAGCAATATTAATTATTCAACCAAACACATAAAATATAAAATCAGTACATTTGGATATCACTGACATATGCAGCCTTGTCTCCTTGCTACAAACTGTTTACAGTACGAAATAAGAGAGGAATTTCTATTGCACATTAGTTACTATAGTCCATACAGCAAATGGTGGTCTGTAAAAGTTTCCATGCGTTTTTCTATAAAAACATATCAAACAAAATATGTCTGCCAATCAAAAACAAAGTTTATCCTTATTGCATCACACAGCACATAAAAATGTTACTCTCTGATTTCTGAATAGATAGAAATTTGTCATTATTACATTTCTAATCAAATATTTAAGATAAGAAGATGTGGGAAAAGGGAATTTTTGCTTCATATGCCACTAATAACGAGCAGCCAGATAAATAATTTTACCACACTGGTGACCTCCTGGTATGTTTATTGCTAATATTAGTTGTTACACCACAAAGCCCCTTACACATGCAGAGTATGTTAAAGGGTTCTTAAAGGAAAACCAGTAGAAAATCTCTCTTTTTTTAAAAAAAAAAAAAAAAAAAAAAAACAAATCTGAAGACTGCTTAGTTTAGAGATTAAGCAGAAGTTATTTGTTGCAGAACATTTGATGCTACCTAGTTTTAATGGTATTTTTCTACATGTACATGTTGGCCTGGATGAAGAATCACACGTAATGAATCCAAGGGGCATGTCTGTAACCTAAAGGTATAGAGGCAGAGAGACCCTTGTGAACCTGTGCAAAGATGAGAGCATAACGTCCTGGCTTCCAAGATTCTTCTGGTGGTGCCCCTACTTGGCCACCAAAGGAAGTCCATACCTGACCCTGCTCTGGTTAAGATCTTTACCACCACCAAGTTAATCCTTCCAATCTTTTTTGTTGTTTTTTTTTTAGCAGAACTTTCCGTTACGGGCGACTGTTCCAACTGGAAACTGCCACACCAGCTCCGCTCTCTAAAGTCAGCCCGTGAGGAGTTTGACGGGACAGGCCCCAAGCCGCAGGAAGCAGTGCATCGCGGGGCGAGGAGCTACCTGGGCTGTTCAGGGATCAGCCTCTTGAACCAGCTATTCACTGCGACGTCTACCCGCATGACCAAGGTAAAGCTGAGAAGGATGAACACGCTGGATACAACAAATCCGGATGCCTCGAACATCAACCTGCAGGGAAAGTGTACAGGTCAGACTGCATGGAAGACCTTAACATTAATGTCTATACTGAGCTCATACATGCTCAGTATATGCTCAGTATGCTCATACAATAATCGATGAATTATCAAAGCATGATAATCAAACGGTAATACTCCAAGACTACATTATAGGTCATAAAAAAGTAACCAGCTATTAAACTGCTCTTTGCTGTCTGCTTCTAGATTCTTAGTCTGTCCCCCAAGTTCTCTACAATGATGATCTTTAGAAATGTAGCTATTAAGCTAAAATGATTCCAAAAATTGAAGATCTTTCATCCAGTCTGTTACAGTGCATCTACACTCACTCCACTATTATGGCATTTGAGCATTATATGGTGAAATGAACCCTGATGTAATAGACTCACTTGGGTGCAAAGACCTTCCACACCATGAGGTGGCGCCTGAGAACGGCTGCAGCCAGGGCCGACGCCAAGACCTGCGTGGACAAGGCGAGCAAAGCGGTGACTCCCAACTGCATGCACTGGATCAGGGGTCGGCAATCTTATCCAGAAAGGGCCACTGTGTTTAGGGGTTTTCACTGCAACTCCATAACTAGATTACTAATTAGAGGACTGATTGGCTGAAGAGTCCTCACACCTGGGTTGGACAGCTGACTTGAAGGTTACCCCAAAAACCTGGATACACACTGGCCCTTTGCGGATAAGACCGCTACACTAGATGGTCTGGGTGTGTCTCGATGTGGCCACCTGCTCACCTGCGCCCCCTTGATGAAGAGATACCGCGTGGCCAGCTGCAGCAGGGCGGCCGAGAAGTCGGCAGGTCGCTCCCTCAGCTTCATCTCCATGACCGTCTCATCTCCTTCATCTCCGTCCGCAATGTGGCCCCGCCCACGCTGGCCCCCTCGCACCTCACACACCAACGGCCAGAACAGCAGGAGAGGACACCCCACTGGAAGAGATGGGGAGAGGCATGAAGACAATACAGATTCTGACCAGTTTAACCACTCTTCATCATAAAGATAAGGAGGGCTGTCCTTTGCTATCAGTGAGGTAAAGACAGGCAGCTAAGCAACCACTCCCAAACATTTAAAATATTTACGTTGGATATGGAAAGTTCTCTCATGAGACAAACTCTCCTGCAGCACTATATACACTATATGCAGTTCGACAGACACCAAGTAACTAAAAAAACCTTGTAATGTTGTAGTTTTCACCATATTCAGTTAGTTTTTCATCACGTATGCATTTCATCACGTATGCATTTCATATGTGAGACTGCTAACTAGGGGCGGCATGGTGGTGCAGTGGTTAGCAGTGTTGCCTCACACCTCTGGGACCCGGGATCGAGTCTCCGCCTAGGTCACATGTGTGCGGAGTTTGCATGTTCTCCCCATGTCGTCATGGGGTTTCCCCCCACAGTCCAAAAACATGCTGA
>JAODJX010000119.1:26314601-26331546 GCA_026776945.1 Isichthys henryi | reverse complement strand
CATTGCTTCCGGGATAGGCTCCGGACCCCCCGCGACCCAGTAGGATAAGCGGGTTGGAAAATGGATGGATGGATGGACTGCTAACTAGTTAAACATCAAATACACATCAGTGTTGTTTATTTAAAAGGGACAGAGATGTTTCTTCTGTATTTGTGTATATAAAAACATCAGTTTGTTATTTATACACTAGTGGCCAAAATTGGGGAAACACTTCCAATTTTTAGAGACTGCAGAATTTTATTAAACTGTTCCTCCAGTTACTTATTTAACCATATGATGTATATTTATAACGTTCTTTGTTTTTATTTTATATATATATATATTACCACCAATATTCCTGCAGCAATTTTTAAAGTATAATGCCAAAAATGCTAGGTGTTTCCACAATTTTCCTATGGATACATGCAATATATCTTTATATATCTAATATTCAGCATGCATCATTGTTGTTATTATTATTATTATAATTAATATGCTCTTTATAGTTTTAGTATAAACATATTTATGAAGACAGTACCTGCAAACAGGATGTGGGAGGAGAATGTATTGAGAGTGACCAGCGCACCAGGTAGCAGGGTGCCTGAGTGTCCCTTGGGAAAGCCCACAAAGGCTGCCCCCCACTGGATGGACGGAAAGGTAGGCAGGTGCCCCGTTCCATGGAAGAACTGGGTGGCAGCCAAATCCCACAGTAACACTGGGACCCAGGGCACACTGAAGCCCCCTGCAGGCAAGGAAGGGAACACGCTTAAATCAACCATATTACACTGTTCATAGCAGGGCTGCTCATTCCCGCTGCTGCAGATCTACCACCCTACACAAACCACCATGAAGATCATTTAAACATTCATTTCTTTGACTATCTGATGGTTTCGCGCTTTTGCACAATACTCTGTGCGTGTGCGTGTATATACACACACAGCATATAGATGCTTTTAAATTTTTTGCACATTTTTTCCGCAAGCGACTCAAACAAAGTATGTGTAGGTGAAAACACATAATTAGCGTCATGGTGATAAATATGGTGATACTATTAAAGAGGTGCTACTTATCTCCAGAAAACCAGTTAAGGCTGAAATATGCCAAATATGTATTTTTTGAGAAAGAGCTCATTACTTTGGCTTCTGACTCAGGTGGTCACTTACCCATGAGCGCCCCCTGCAGGGCCACCAAGTTGCTGGAAGAGGCATGTAGCTGTAGCAGGGCTGCCGCCTCCAGCAGTAGCAGCACGAAGGCCAAAGACACCCCCTCAGGGTGCAGGAGGAGGAGGCCCAGGCCTAGCAGGCCTGTCAGCAGGAGCAGAGCTGCAGAGTATACTGTGCCCAGGCCGTAGGCTTCCACAGTGGGTCGGCCATCCGTGCCGAGGACCCTGGGCTGACCGCCGTCTTCCAGGGAGAGCCGCATGTGCTGGTACAGCTGGGGGATGAGGTGCCGCAGCTCGGCCTGGGTGCTGACCCCCGTGCTGGCCCGGTACCGAGGTGTTGGGGATGGGCCAGCTGGGCTGCGGGCCTTCAGAAACACCGTTAAGGGGTCCAACCAGAGCAGGGCGGCACCAAGCCCCAAGAGGCCAAAGGCAGCACGGGGCAGGGCCGTGAGGGCCAGGGCAATGAGGTCAGCCAGGCCCCGGAAGGTGTCCTCAGGAGTGGCATCCACAGCCCAATGCAGGCCCACGGACACTGCTGCAAGCGGGAACACCCAGCAGGCCACCAGAACCGCAGGGCCCGGTCCGTTCAGGTTGCCACAGCGGCGCAGCCAAAGGCGCAGGAGGCCGGTCCAAGCAGCCAGTGATGCCACCGACAGGGCGTAGCGCAGGTTGCGGGTGCGCCCGTCCTGCATGCGCGAGAGGGGGAGCAGGAGGGGGGACGGCTCGCAATTGCCCTGCTCCTCGCGGCAGGCGGCGAGCGATGGCACCACGTACGCCGAGGCCGCCAGCACCCCCAGGCAGGCGAGGAGCGCCAGGCTCTCCTTGCGAGCGGCCGAGAGGGAACAGGAGGGCACAGGAGGAAAGGGACACGGGGGCTTCTGAGGCTCAGGGCTCGGCGTGACGAGGAGGCCGTTCCAATTGAGGCGCAGCGGGACATAGAGGCCCAGGGAGAGAAGCAGGAAGGTGACCACGCGACCCTCTGCTATGACGTAGCTGTCCGACAGCAGGGAGGCGCAACGCAGAAAGAGAACCAGCAGGGGAATGCAAGGGAGGGACAGGAGCAGCCCCCTCCAGCCCCACCGCCGGGTTTGGCTAGCCTTGGACCCCCTCCCAGCACGGAGCAGCCTCCAGAGGAACACAGACTGGGAGGCGAAAGTGGCCGCGCCGAGGAACCAGCCCGCCTCCACCCATCCCACAGACATCAGCTGTATGGCGACCACTGCCCCAGCAGCCAACACCCCCACGACCACAGGGGGCGCCAGCGAGGGGCCCTCCCCAGCTCCCGCCAGTCTCGGCAGCTCTGACGCGGCGAGAGTCACCAGGCAGGCGGTGGCCAGCAGCAGCAGCCCGCTGAGCATCTTGAGCGGGTGGAAACGCGCCCAGGTGGCCCGGCAGACGTCCCGCACGGCACTGAGGTAAGCTTGCAGGCCACCGAGCAGCGCCGGGGGGGGAGCGCGCCCCTCCCGCAGCACCTCCCTGTACTCAGCAGCGAGCTCGGCAAAACGCACTCGCAGCAGTGACAGGCTCTCTGGGGAGATGTCTCTGGCCATGTGGGCATAGGTCTCCAGGAAGCGGTTCACCTTGAGATCAGGACATAAAAGGTAACTCAAAAGCTGTTGCTTTCTTTAGCGTTCGAAGTTGCTACGCTAAACCAAATTTGCACTTTAAACAGCCGGTTCCCTCCTGAGCTAATGTTCAAACTGTCTGGGTTACTATTTATCACTGCTGCACATTAAACTGAACTCTGTGGCACAGTCTTGTTTCCATACTTCATAGTATGTGAAACATTTTATCGTATTACATTAGCATTTCTTGCGAGGTTTTTTTACACAAATGAACCTTTCACAGTACACTTGCTATAATGGCAAAGTCGAACGACTTATCACCTTATGCCAGTGTTCAGAAGAAAATTGCTCAGAGTACACTGAAAAACAGGCGTAAACAGCTTTATAAAGTAATTTACATTAAAGTTCTTAGTTATTAATCATTTGCGTTTTTGGTGTTATTTTAAGCTTTTCCCCTGGGGAAAATCCAACAATACATTAATTTTTAGTCCATTTCTCCAAAATCACTAAACAAAAATCTAAAAATAAGTGAATGCTACATATATGTAGATTACCATTTGGAAAACATCATATTTGGACATCAAAGTATTTTACAAATCTAAAAAAGTCCCCATCTTTTGACTGAGCAAAACTTAAAAACCTAGGGGTGAATCTCGATACCAAGAACATAAAGACCGTATTTGTGGTCTTGGCAAGACCGGTCTTGCTAACTTGCCTTCCAAGAATGAACTTGGGGTGCAATGAATCATGGGATTGGTCTCGTTCGGCGAGGATGCAACCGATGTGTCCTTGATATTTTGGGCAAGAGCAAGACCAACATCCAGGGATTTTTACCGTCCTCGTGTACTTGTGTTCTTAGGATTGGAACTGGTCTTTGGCAATGGAAGATGATGTAAAACGGATACACGATAACACAAGTACAGTCAAGTACGCATATCGAGATTCATCTCCGGTCTAGTCTTAACCATTGAGAATCCAAAGTGAGATTTACTTGTTTAGCGTTGATCCACAAGGCCTCTGCCTGGGTGAGGTGGGACTGTGTCCCAGTTGTGTCTATGTCCTGCTGAAAGATGGGTAGCAGCACCTGTCCGATGTTGCTGTACGGGATGGGGATGCCCAGGAGCAGCGCCAGTGTGGGAACCAGGTCAGTCTGGGGAACCACCTCAGGTTCTACCTGCCAGAGTAACCAGCCACAAGCACCTCTCACTCAGCTGCCGACCGCATCCACACACCACCACAGATTTCCACAGTTCCTTTTGGAGATGAGCTGCACCCCTCACCTGGGACCCAGGGGGGGGGAAGAGTGGGGTGGGACTGTAGAGGAAGAGCGCGGCGTCCGTCTCCTTCAGGCTCTCGCCCCCATGGTCCCCTGTGTCTGTCATGCCATGGTCACCCATGACAACTAGTAAAGTGTCATTTTCGATGAGCCTGATGACAGATCTGTCAAAAGAGAAACAGAACAGAATGAAGAGTAACAGTGAGATACAGGGTGTTCATACAGAAATGTAGATGGTTACAGAAAGTGCTGTGCCTCAGTGGATGAGCACTGTGGCCTCGTGCCTCAAGGGAGGGGGGCACGATTCCCACCCCTGGCTCTCTCTGCATCTTCACCCTCAATTTAAGTGTCTCCTCCAGGTACAGAGGGTTAGCAAAATAACCCAAATATCACATGATAAAGCATAAACTCTGAAGTAACTAAATTACAAAGGCAACTTCAAACAAGAGTCAAATATTAGATGGAATTCCAGCTTATCGATATAAAAGAGTTCATATAAAAATGAGCATTGAATTAATAGGCTTTCTGTCCAGAGCTGCCACCATGTTTGCTGTGCTATGAAGCTGTGCTTTTGAAAAGTACAGGCAGTCGCCCGGTTACGGACGAGACGTGTGTGAATTAGTAGGTAAGCTGGAACAGGTGAATTTGGTTCTTATTTAGTGTCAGTTACTCTGATGTTTGTCTTGGTGTATAACATACATTTACCATAATGTACATCTTCAAGCCGAAGCTATGCAATGTATTCATGAGCGTCACTGCCTGTACATGCTAGTTGGATTAGGTCTAACACACGGTGCAGATGATCAAATGTCACTTGAATGTTTGTGCATGTATTGTTCAAGTGTAGTGTTAGAGAACTGGGCTGCACACTGAACAGCAGGACAATGGCAGCGGACACGGCAGCCTCCAGTGACCTTATGACTCCGTCCATCTGTGTGAGCTTGTCTGCCATGGCGGGGTGGTTGGGCCCGAATCGATGTCCGCAGTGGTCCACACCCAGGAAATGGGCGATGAGCACATCCCAGTTGCTGCTCTGCACTGCAGGCCCGGGATACCAGTGGAACGGAAGAGAGGAGTGACTAAACGCTGCCTGCAGAAAGCCTACAAATGAGGTTCTCTGTTTTGAGCCAAAACAAGACGACCCTCTAAGAGCCACATTCTGTTATGTAAACACTTCCTGCCCCAAGTCAGCGAGAAGCTTTTTCCAAAGGTTTGAACTTGACTGAAGAGTAACTAGAGACAGCAGAACCTGGATGTAAACTAGTGGCCAAAACTGTGCAAACGCTTCCAATTTTTATAGATTGCAGAACTTTATTCAATTGTCGCTCCAGTTACTTATATGTAATTGTGCAATGTATGACATTTGTACACATTCTTTGCTTGTTTTTTAAAATTACTGACAATATCGAGTAGAGGTTTTCACCAACTTACGCCCTATGCGACTTACGACCGTTCAGAGATCGCAAATATGTGGCCGCAACTGCGTCACATCTGGCAGTGCGAGTGTTGCCCAGTGCGAGTGTTGCCCAGTGCGAGTGTTGCCCAGTGCGAGTGTTGCCCAGTGCGAGTGTTGCCCAGTGCAGTATGAGTTTCCACCCCGTCTGCCACTGAACAAAGAAAATGCTGATCAAAAGGTTAAAAAACACCAAACAATACGACTTAAAGATTATATAATTTTATTATACAGTATACTATACATAAAATAATTTTTGCATATAAAATAAATGGGCAACTTATGACCAGATCAAAACGGTCAGTCAGAACCGACTCTGGTCGCAAGTCGACGATTACCTGCAGTAATATTTAAAGGATAACGGCAAAAATGCTATGCGTTTCCACAATTTTGGCCACCAGAGTATATCATACAAGCAAAATGATAATCACCAGAAACATCTCAATACTGTGCGTGAAACAGATTCAAGAGTTCAGAATTTTTGTTATGAGAAAAGTATTATTGCTGACGTCATTATTAGTTGATTTTATTATTTATATTAGTTCCAAATATTAATGAAGATACTTTACACTCTGAGTATATAACCATGACGCTCTTACCACAAACTGATACCTACAGGTGGGGTAGAGATGTTTCAGGATGCCATCATCCACGGTGTGGAGGTCCTTCACATTAAACGATGGGAAGGGCAGCGAGCGGTGGAACTTTTTGGGGAAGAGGCTCTCCCAGGTGTCATCACCCATGAAGACCACACGTTTGCCTTCAGACAGAACGCACAGTACTCAGTGACGGCAGGGGCCATTGGGTTGCCTGACAGGTCATTTAGATGGTTTGGGTGGTACTTGATTTCATCAAGCAAACCTCTGGTCCTCAAATCAGGTTTCTTGAATGAAACAAAGAACTTAACACGGCACTTCTTTAGTCCATCTAATGAACTACAAAGCCCCGGTAAATGACTCACCAGCTTCTCCCAGCTGGTGCACAAGGTTGTCCTCTAGGATGGCATTGGAGGCAAAGTTGTTACCCACGTCGATAAACGTGGGCAGTGAGCCGGTCGTGAAGCCCTTGATTCGTTGCATGGTAGTGGTGGGCGGGTCCGCCCGGAATGCAAAGAGCCTCGATTGGCTTGGCTGTGATGCTATCACTTCCTGCAGCACCGGCAGCTTGTTCTCAAAGGGCAGGGGTACGATGTTGGTGGGGTCAAATTGGGCAAAGTTGATCTTCAGGGCATCGATTATCAGAAGCACTGCCCTGCGGAAACGCGGCTCCCCACCGCAAAATTTTCCAGCTTCGTCGACTGGGGGCAGAACGTCACTGCAGGAACTGCTCCTGTTCACCTCCAGTCGCACCAGCATGAAGCCACCCACAAAGAGGTAAATCCCGGTATAGAAGGTGGCACACACCCACAGGAGCAGCATCAATACAGGAAGTCTCCTCATCCTAAGAACACAGTAAATGATCTTTGTCAGCTTAAGATGTGCAGCATGTGGCAGAATTCATATCCGAATTCAAATATACATTGAAACCAACAACTTTCACTTTTAACAACTTCTGAAATTCATTTTCATATTTAGTTACACTTAAAAGAATAAGAATCAAAACTTCAAAGGTCTATCTAATATGAAGAATCGTTAATCCTCCACCAAGAGTCCAACACAAATTTCAAGAATATACCAAAGGAATGGTTAATGCCATAATCTGCTTGTTGTAGAAACATTCTTTATTTATAACGATATAATGTAATAAAATCCTGTCACTCCTTTCGATGACTACAATCTGGAGTCACTTCTGAGATGTTCTTCTAAGTTTATCCAGCTAGGACTCTTTATGAAACAATTACTGCAAGTATGTTAAGAGCCTGAATAATTAACAACAACGCAAACTCTTACTTAACAGCTTTAACACATGTTTTGGAAGCATTTTACATTAAAAAACAGGTGCAGATCGAATCGCTGCATTTTGTAATTGCTAATATGACAGCAGATTGAACTGGCTCACTTTATAAACTGCAGGTCCGATCCAGCTGGAGCACGGCGTGAATCAGCTTCTGACCTTGCGCGTCCTCGTTCATTCAGCGTAGGTGCTGAATGGGCAGGTAAACACACCCACCGCAGGTAACGCGGGCTATCTTATGCTTCCCCCGGCTCCCTTAACAGGGTACGCGCGATTCATTCGGCTGCCATCCTGCAGAAACGTGAGCCGGTACGGAGCCGGAACAGAGTAGCGCGCAGAGAGGGTGACCGGCCACCCTCGGGACAGCGACACAGACTGCGAACGCCCTCTGGTGCTTTGGAGGTAAAAATGCAGCCAACCATATTATACTCCCTTAAGTAGCGACAATATTCTTCAAAATGTTTTGCACGATTTAAAAAAACTTACCACTCCAAAAAAGTAATTTTTATTTTAAATAAGTATTTGAAATAAAACGAATGGCTCAACAGAGTGGCATGGTGGCACAGTGGTTAGTGCTGATGCCTCACTGCAAGGTCCTGGGTTCGTTCCCCAGGTCGGGTGTAGGACCTTTCTGTGTGGAGCTCCCATGCTCTCCCTGTGTTCGCGTGGGTTTCCGCCAGGGCTCCGGCTTCCTTCCACAGTCCACAAGTGTGCACGGTAGGTGAACTGGTGACTCTGGCCGCGTGAGCGTCTTGGTGACTGCTCAGGGTTGGTTCCTGCTTCTGCCCATCGTTCCCAGCATAGGCTGCAGTCCATCCTCCTGTGATCTCTGGGTCTGCAAACTTGTTTGTAGCCAAGTGTGAAGCTGGTGAGACGAGGATCAGCATCTCCAAGTCTGAAGCCATAGATCTCAACCAGAAAACAAGTTGCGGATGAATTACTGCCACTAGTGGACAAATTTAAATATCATGGGTCTTGTTCACGAGGGCAGGAAGAATGGAGCAGGAGATCAACAGGCAGACTGAGGTGGTTCAAGCATCATGCTAGGATGTCTCATGGACACCTCCACCACTGGTGAGGTGCTCCAGACCTGTCCAACCGACAGGAGACCCTAGGGCACACCCAGGAGACACTAGAAAGATAACATCTCTCCGCTGGCCTGGAAGCACCTGGGCATCCCCTCCGGAGGAGCTGAAGGAGGTGACTGGGAAGAGGGAGGTCTGGGCAGCTCCACTCAGACTGCTGCCCCGACTACCCGGACCCGGTGAAGTGGCAAAGACCGGATGGATGGGTGGATAATATTGCAAGAACTTTCATGTTTACATTTTCAAGAAGGTTAAACTGAAATAAACTGATGGTGTAATTTTCATGCAGTACTGGAAATTTAAATAACAAAGCCAGCTAGAGCGAATTACTATTTCAAATTTTGTCCAAATCTAATATCAGTCACCAAGTGATATGAAATCAGTTTACGGGTATTATGATTTGCTCTGTTGCATAAACATGAGAGATATTTTTATAGAGAACTGTGCAAGTGTCTTTTATCTGGGTATTAAGTGCATATTTGCACTAGAACATTAGAACATGTGCAAATCAACAATAACAGAAAATCTAAAGTAATTTAAACATCATTTTCTTTTGCACAGTGCTGTATATTAATTACGCTGGAAAGCAAGAGTAAATATCAATGGAAAAGGAAGTGCGTTATGTAACCATGTTACTATTTATACTGAGCGTATGTTCAAAAATGCTCCTGAAATTTCTGAATATGGTTTAAAAATGAGGAAAAAGACAACAGCCTTTTCTGAATATTTAATATTTCACGGGTGTACAATCTTCACAATTCTTCCTCATAAAATGGCTTGCTAACTACATATGATAGTAGTACACAATGACTGCAGAAATGACTTCTATCCAAGTCAAATTATGTACTGTGGTGTGACTGGGAAGCTCAACATTTCACTCAAGGATTTTCATTAATCGGCTTCAGGCATCCCACTGCAGTGCATCACTGCATTGACATTACAGTTGGCCGGATAACCATGGCGCACATTTGTGGTAAGAATGAATTACTGGGTAGAAAAATTACAGTAATAAAAGCTTAAAGGTGGAGGCACCAAGCAGTGCATGTGAATATGGTGAGATGCTGTTGAATGGCTGGTGTATAGAAATCACATCAACCATCAACTTGCACTGGAGAGCTATGGCATCCATGATTACCTACCCAGCGAGTGACACTTTGGTTCACATACAAGTCAGCGATCAGTGAGTGTTACACTGGAAACTGGAGGATGTACACTTGAATGAATTTAAACAATGGAAAAAAATATATAAAGGGAGGAAAAACAGAATGTTGACCATTTTGTCTACAACGATTTTGCCTATAAAACTTAAGCCTGGTCATCTGACCTTCCCTGAGGTCTTCCCTGGTCTTTCCTGCAGGTCTTCCACAGTCAAGAGGGTGGGCAACGGCGTCCAAAAAGCCTCAGAGTCTTTGCATTTCTGTTACGTCCCAGCGATTGAGGAATCTCTCCCCAAATCAGTCATGTTTTGGATGCAAAACATCGACTAAATGTTTATCTGATCATACAACTTGTGCATTATTCACACCACAAGTTTGGTACTATTATTTTCCCATGGAACAATGACCGTAATGCTGGAATACTGCAGAAATGCAGACACTGAGGTCTCTGGGTCGGCCTGCCCTCCTCTGCAGCAGCCAGTTCTTGAAAAAGCCTCCTGTGCTCGGCAACAGTCCGAGTCTGTGGTCTATTGACCACCAGGAGGCGATAGTGAGGATCCCTCATTGGGGTGTTTCTGCTCGATCTCCGCCCTCAGAATGCTGGCCGCTGTGTCCGTGGTAGCAGTAGCCCCCCTGCCCTTCTTCGGCTGGGCCAGGCTGCTGTAGATGGCCATGGCCTGACAGACATGAGGAAGAGATGGTCACTGAATGTACCCCACCCCTGGGCACCCAATGACAGCCAACGTTTGCGAATGCAACTGGTAATTCAAAATAAATGCCTTGCGCAGTTGCAGCCGGGGAGGTCAAAACGATTGGGTTGCAAGCTCAGTCACCTGGGAGACCATGCTGCTGATGTCTCCAGTGTTTGAAGGCAGCAGGATGGTGTTGGACTCCTTGGCCAGGTTGGAGAAGGCGGATACGTACTGCTCAGCGACACTCAAGGAGGCCGCGGCATCGCCATTCTGCAGAAACACAAACCGCCCAGCTTATTCCAGTACACGTCCCACTATATTAACCGTACGGGGGAAGACCGGGTCCCCTTCAATTAGGAGGCATCAAAGCATTCACACACTACAATTGAATGCATCTCCAAATGACTATTCTCTACGTCTGACTAACCCATCCACACTCACAGCCAACACGCCGAGTATGACTACCTGCTCTGTCAGGGCTTCGGACAGCAGCTTGATGGCCTTAGCCTTTGCCTCTGCTTTGGCCAAGACAGCATTGGCTTCACCTAGGGAAATTGGGAGAAATGCGAATGAGGGATTCCCTCTCGTACCCATCCATCCATCCATCCCCTAATTGATTATCCTAGACAGAGCTGAACAGGGGTCTGGATCCTATGCCAGGTAACAAGGTACAAGGTTGGTGTACACGCTGGATGGTATGCCAGTCAACAGGACACACAGCGCACACATGCACGCATGCACGCACACAGTTGGTCGTCTTATCTAAATGGGGATCATGCATTCATTTCTATGGGAAAATCCCTAATCCCAATCACGACACCCTTAACCCCTACCCAGCCCTAACCTTAACCATAAGTAACCAACCCAAATACAAGACTTTTGGCACTTTTACTTCTTTGATTGCATTCACAGATTTTTATAAAATTGTGGTTATCCAAATGGGGACCTGAAAAATGTCCCCAAAAGTAAGGAGCAAACCCACACACACAGAGAACAATTTAAAGACACTCATTAGTCCAGCTAGCAAGTCTTTGGACTGCAGGATGAAACTGGAATACCTAGAGGACATCCATGCAACACAAGAGAACATGAAACCTCTACAGACACAGAGTAGAGGTAGGATTCAGATCCCCAACCTGAGGGTGTAAGTCAACAGTGCTACTCACTGAAATACCATACCACTTACACCGATCAGCCGCAACATTAAAACCACCTGCCTAATACTGTGTAGGTCCCACTCATGCTGCCAAACCTTTGCTGATTGGTTGACTACAAGCACCAGCACTAAGGTGGAAGTAATGCAGAAGATGGAAATAGTGGAGCAAAAATGGAGCTAATGAAATTATTTTCCCGCCTATCTCAATTACATTTAATTGGGGCTGAGAAAGTTAATGCCATAATACATTAATATTTATTTAATCGCATTAATGCATGCAGTATTTTGATAGCCAAATCGGAAGATAACATGAGCAAAGACATTTAACAGAGACAAATTATTCCTTCTTGGCTGTAAACCCTAGAAGAGCTTTGCTTGTATTGCACAGAATCCCAGAATCCACAGCTAAAGCGAAAACATTCAGTCTCACGGGGAAGCTGACAGAGGGGAATGGCAAGGAAACATTGTTACTTGGTTCATTTTATTTAAAAAATTGCCAGAAGGCAGCATAAATAGAAATAAAATACTGTAATTTGAAGGCTGATGCCTTAAACGGAGAATCTCTCCAGTTACTAAGTGCACTTTCAATGGTTGTCAAGCTTGCCAAATCGGTTTTAGAATGACTGTACATGCCAGGTCTCCTCAAATTTCACCACACACAGGTAAGGCCCTTTGCAGGTCCAAAGCCCTCAATAATATTCAGAGCCTGTTTGTAATTCTCAGTGCAAGACAGTTAGTCTAGCACTACTTTGGAACAAATTTTCAAGGAATTATGTGACTGAATAGGTGATTTAGAAAATGAATCCCCTGACAGCCCCACATAAAATGCATTAATAAATAGCTTTACATTTCTTATGAAAATCTGATCTCCGCAATTCAATGTACAAGTTTTCCTTCTTGTGCTCTGGCTTTCCTTTCCTTTTTTTTTTTTTTTTTTTTTTTTTTAAAAAACAGGTGAATTTGCAGTGTGAAAGACACGGAAGTGGCAAAGAACCAGAAATACTGTCCAGGAACTCGAAACCAGGTTTCTGAACTTCGCTGGGAATGCATGTCGTGGGTATGACCCCACTCTCAGTCTCAGCTTAATTCCATGGTGACATTACCGGCTGCCTTGTTGATCTGTTCTGCCTTCTCGGCCTCAGAGGCTAGAATCTGAGCCTGCTTCCTGCCTTCTGCCACATTGATGGCTGCCTCTCTGGTGCCTTCTGACTCCAGCACGGTAGCCCTCTTCTTTCGTTCTGCCTCCACCTACAGGTGAATGATTAGCACATTCTGACACATTAGCTTGCTACCAAGATAACCATAACCAGCAACTATAATTCTCCATCCGGTTATGCTTTCCAAAGAGTCTTAACCACACTCAACAGCTCCTTAAAACATGAATATCCACCATAGGGACACAGTACTGGTGCCAACACAAGATATTGACGATGTTCAAATCTGTCAGACCAAATATTGAAGAGCTTGTATCCTTCCTTTGTATCTGCTAATAAGTCAAATATCATTTTTGGGTGAAAAGAAGTACAGTACTAAAGAACCATTCAGATAAAAGTTTGGGATATCAGTGATGTTGATAATATGTAAATGTAATTAAAGAGTCATTTATTTTGCAGTTCTTCTCCAAAGCAACCTACATTTTTAAGAGAGCAGGGTTATATAGTCCCCAATTGAGAATTCAGGGCCTCTCTCAGGGGCTGGTGAAATTGCTCCACCAACCCTGGGATGTGACCGAGTGCCCGACCAATCACAGACACAGCATCCTAACCCACCTCCAGCTTTCATCTCCAGTTCTCAATGTCCAAACCTTCCGGCAGCTCCCTGGGAGTCATCCACTCACCTGCATCTGCATGGACTCCTTAACGCGTGGAGGAACGTGAATGTCCTTGATCTCGTACCTAAGGCAGCGAATGCCCCACTCGTCTGACGCCTGGTTGATGGAATGGACGATGTTGGAGTTCAGGGACTCTCTCTCCTACGCGGCACAGGTAGGGATTGAACGGCAGTTATACAGGGGATGCCAGACACACCTGTTTTTGTACTTATAAAAAGAATGAATTCTAAAAGCGACTATATAGTGTGATGCTGAATTTCATTGTGTCTTTTGTTCTGATGACTGGTACCTAGTCGTTTACATGTTATCAAAGGATGGAGAAAAACAGATTCATGGTGAACACTGATATTTAAA
Source organism: Isichthys henryi (assembly GCA_026776945.1). Lineage (NCBI taxonomy): Eukaryota > Metazoa > Chordata > Actinopteri > Osteoglossiformes > Mormyridae > Isichthys > Isichthys henryi. The sequence continues at coordinate 26,317,943 of JAODJX010000119.1, read as the reverse complement.
CCATTTCATAAGAGCACACTCTCCCTTACCCGAAAAACCTTGTCAAGGGTCAACTTTCCGAGCTCAGAGCGCATTGTAGTTTGTGCCAGCTGAGTCACAGCGTATTCTGGGTCTTCGACTCCATAGCTAGACTGGAAGGGAACAAGTACGATTGTTAGTTAGTGCGTCATTTATCAGAAATTGCATTACTGCTAAACGTTTATGCAATAGCCCAGCACGAGCTGAACAAAATATTCAGTAAATATAGATGTTCGATAAAAAGCCAGCATACCTTAAAAGGATCTAGTATTCTGAGATACAGAACTCCATCGATCTGCAGTGTCACGTTATCTGAAACAGAAACGCAGCGATTAAAAAGGAATAGATCACAGACACATAACCAATTACAAGGACAGACACCTACCTAGTGAGACGGCAGACTGTTCTGGCACATCGATGACGATCTCTTTCAGGCTCTGCACATAACGAATCCGGTCCAATATCGGAATAAGGAAGTTCAATCCCTGAAAAAAAAATGTAAAAAATAAAAATTCGTTATTGAAGCCATGTACTTTGGATGAAGCAGCGGTTATAAAAATGCAAACTCGGTAGAGCAGCAGGTTGACTTACTGGTTCCAGGATACGGTGAAACTTGCCCATTCTCTCCACCACCCAGGCCTCCTGCTGAGGCACAAAGAGCACTATAGTGTTCATGGGGAGACTGGAAGCCCATCTCTGCTGGGCCAGGGCGGCCCACTGTGGGGGTACGCTGCGACGAGAGTGCTGCATGGAGACAGGACAGACATTTAGATGGCAAAGATAAATGTTCTAACCATCCAATCTAACACATCGGCAGTTTTTCCCGACTCCCATTAATTTTATCTTAAACAAAGGATTGTAACGTTGTTTTCCAAAAACATGAAACCAGTCAGTATATATTAACGCAAAATTAACTTTGATTTTATTCTTTCCTCAACTGCACAATTTAACCGCGCAACCTGAAGAAAACATTAGCTTACACTGAGAATTATGTCCATCAATGTATCACTATTAAAAACAAAACAAGTTTGTTTACATCTAACAGCTAAATTTTAATAAGTAAATGAACTACTCGAGCAACAACGCGATAACGTACCTGCACTGACAGCTAGTGATGGACCGAAACAAGTGAGTTTACACATCTTACTTAGCTAGTTAACATCAGCACAACTATTTTACTTCAGTATTACCTTCAGAAGAGCACTTCCAGTCCGACAAACAGTGCGAAGCATTTTGTAATTATTACTCCGCCCGCCAGTGAATGTCTATAGATTGAACAGCTCTTGCTCCCCACTTTATATTCAAACGTGACCCCTGACGATAGGAAGCACCGAAGTTGCAGCATGCATTCGGTACGGCGCTGAAATCCTTCCCCCTGCAAACAAACGCCAGCTAGATACAGAAGGCCCGGCTTTTTTTTAGTGAGGCTCTTCATTTACTCTCACTTCTGGCTTTTATAATTCAGCAACGTTTTCACTTGTGGTTTGTGTATGTACATATATATCACTTAAATTATTCAATGTAATTATACTATACTTTTTAATTTCCAGCATTTTACATTATGTTTGTCATGAAAACATCCATCCATTTTTGGAACCGCTTGTGCTAGTCAGGGTTGCAGGGGGTCTGGAGTCTATGGGTGCAAGGCAGAGAACAACCCAGGATGGGGCACCAACTCATCGCGGTGTGCAATCACACATGTACACCGATGGGCCATTTGGTAACTCCAATTAGCCACAGCATGTGTTTGGATTATAGGGGGAAACTGAAATACCAGGAGAAAAGTCCACAATGGCATGGGGAGAACATGCAAACTCCACACACATGGAGCCATGGCACAGACCTGAACGCTGGTCCCAGAGGTGTGAGGGGACAGTGCTAACCACTGCACCACTGTGCCGTCCCTGGTATAAAAACATAATTTTAAAAACCTCAAACATTACTACACATGTGTACTGAATGTTTTATTTATGTTGTAATTAGTTGTGCTGATGTTAACTAGCTAAGTAAGATGTGTAAACTCACTTGTTTCGGTCCATCACTAGCTGTTAACTACAAACACCAAACACGGTGCATCTGGTCCTTGGCTATGAATGTATGTTACAATTCTAATGCTACTATAATGTCCATATCAAATAGGCACCTATTTATAATTTTCAATGACTTGACATGTTACGGTCATGAGGCAAGTGGTGGTTCTAGATGTCGGGCAAACAGCTGGGGTCTTTATAACCCTTTACTGCAGTAAAGCACATTCTCTATCATGCAGTCTGTTGAATGTTTAATTCCTACTTGGAAGAACATACATTGGATTGAGAGGAAGGGTGTAGCTTCCAAATCTCTTATCCTCAATGACTGAGAATGGTTGGATGACTTGCAGTCATTTTAGCCAGTTCCTCATCAGTTGTGTTCTGTCTTGCCAGGGTTAAAAACTGGCATAAACTGGTTTATTGAGCTCTGTGTTGTTCATGCCCATGTACCTGATGCCTGAAGGGATGACTGTAGACACTGCAGCAGCAACGGTCCCTGTAGACTTTTCCATGTTTTATTAGCAGACATGCTAGCTTGGTTTATTTTTAAAACTGTACTGGTTGGATGTACAGTTCTAATACGCCTGTGAAGGTTGGTTGTTAGTAGATCCTGCTCGAAATGATAATTTTATCTTAAAAATTCTACATTCTGCCTTTGTGTTGTCTATGTTATTAAAATGCATTTAAATGCTACTTAGTCTGCGACTGTCACTTGTTTTCTGCTGTTCTTGCACTCCTCTTGTCTCTCTGCTTGTAGATGCCTTTTAACCTAATGGCATGATTGATGTCGGTCATCACAGTTGATTAGTCACAATACATCAACGCGGCATTCAGTCGGCGCCTGACCTGCCCATGGCCAGCAGTGTGGTCATCCAACGATCAACCAATTATTGTCTTACATTAATGGAAAAAAAAAGAAAGAGAGAAATGGTCTTTCAGACGGGAGCTGGCTCCTATCGTTCATGTAAATGAGCCATCTCATACAACCAACTTGTTTGTGACTGACACACCACTAATGCCATCCACTGTACAATATATAGTAGTACTAATGTATGTGTGGCACAAGATACAGGGTGGAGGAGAACATGGTGCCTGCAAGGTTCAGTCACCGGCAAGAAATGCTGATGATGTGCTAATTTTCCTCAACTTGCCATTTAGTATAAGATTAATTCCAGTAACAGATATTGAAAATGCTGCTGGCACAATTCTTCCATCCACCCATCCATTTTCCAAACCGCTTATCCTACTGGGTCGCGGGGGGTCCGGAGCCTATCCCGGAGGCAATGGGCACGAG
>JAODJX010000119.1:26288894-26313682 GCA_026776945.1 Isichthys henryi | reverse complement strand
GAGAAACCAGCCCACAGCCTTTAACTGTTGACATGGCAAAAACTCACGGCTGAGTGTAACACAGGGAGTAGAGAAGGGAAATGAACATACAAGGGGACTAGCAGAGGTCCAGTTCAGCACACAGGAGGAGAGGCCTTCTGCTGACCGTACAGTGTCTGTCGGAAAAAATGTCTAACATTTGGCACTTCCACGTGGGCAGGGTGTCAACACCAACACACACCTTGCTGGTCACAATGAATGACATTAGTTTGAATTTCTGATGAGTAGAGATTTATAACCGAGATACTTCACATTTTTACTCTTTTGACCCAGTTATTTCTATGCATATCGAAAAATGTCAGTGAAGTCAGAATGTAAATATAAAAACTGACTTTCATGAAGCCCACAGATACATGTTAAATATCTCAGTACATAAAAAATGGATGCATTCTAATTTTGAAAATCAAATGGCAATTTGTTTAAAATGGTTGACTTCTAATTAACATTTTAAAATGGCAATAAAATATTGCTCTGCATTTTCCTTGAAATAAATTTTATACTTATTTAGAAATGGGTGTGAAATTGACATAAGATCCAACTTAACATCAAGGTCTGTTATTAACTCTGTTTTCGTCTTTGGTGAATAACAAACCAGTCACAGTAATCAAGTTCAAGAACAAGTAAAATGTGCCAGTGCAATGAAATGTCTGGATAAAAATATAGTATAAAGTAGAAAATAAAGACAGTATTTGTGCTGAACACTGAATTTGCAAAGCCAGTGTGTCTGCATTTTATCAGGTATTTAATCAAAACCAGCTATTTTTGACCTTTTCTTTTTACTTGACATTTTCTTTCCAGGTTTGTCATTTAACCCCCAAATAAGATACTTCTACATTTGGATATAGGCTGCTAGGACCGCTTGACTGGTCTCTAAAAGCAAAGCTTGACACTGAAGTCAGCCCTGGAAAGAAAGAAACATAAAACATTGATTCTAGTTTTTCGGAACCTTAGCACTCCAATTTGACACCTTATTCTGGCAGGTGATGATTGATTCTAAACAACCAAATGCCCAATTGTACACAGGCGGTGTATCCGGCCTGCTGTCATACATTATCAGTAATCACACCGTGTTCTTTCAAAGGCAGATTGTCACGTAAGCTGAACTATACAATTCCCTATGCTGATTTACCGGCTATCGTCGATCGCCTGTGTTACTTGTGAGCCTATGAGTTTTTTATTAAACATACAAATATTGGAAACACCCAGTGTTCAACCCACCCCTGCCCCCTCCCACACCTACATCCTCCTGCCCATCATCTCACCCTGTCTTTTTTCACAAGTCAGAGTGACACTACAATTTGATGGCCAACAACAGTAAGTTTCTCCTAGGAAACAACAACAAAAAAAGTCACTCTCTATCTCTGTAGCCTATTGCTTTAAGACACCTGTAAAATAAATAAACTAATTTAACTAACTTAACTGAAGAACCTACCAACCCACAGTGCTCTTCTAGTCTGCCTGTGAAGACTGAGTATGCAAGCCGCTGTCTTGCTTCCCTTCCAACGTGCGTACGAGCACACACATGCGTGCACACACACACACGCACAAAGTCTAGGCAGGGCGGCATAATCAACATAACCACAGCTTGTCTTCCTGTAGAACCTTTCTTTATGAGCCCTCCAATGTCGAACTGGGGAACTATATTGCAGTTTCTGCGATGTGTGTGATTAGTAGAGTCAATACCCACAGAAAAGCCAGCCTATAAGATGTCATCAGTCATGTGATAGACCCCTGAGCAGTTTCATCATCTAAACAAAGGATTAATTCTCCTTTAACATCCTTACACATTGCTGTGGTTTGCTTTCACCCACCTGTCAAAAAGAATGACATCACTGCCCCAATAATGGCTGTGCTTATGGGTCTACCTACGGTAGCAAGAGATGGTCAAATAACCAAGCTGTTACTGACTGAGACTGGTCCACTCAGGGAATCACAATGGTAGATAGAAACAGGTTGAGATGTTTGTCACAACACTACAAAATACTTGTACTATCACTAGGCATGCATGTTGACTCCAACGTGAGGAAAAGTCCTTTGTTTGCATTCCCATCTTTGTACTATAAACATTCTTGTTTGTGCGTCTGCTTTGTGACGAGGTCTCCGCTTTGTTCCAAGCAGGCTGTCAGACTCGGGGTGAGTACTTGGGGTTTCTTGGCACCTCGGTGAAGGACTTGAGCTCGTAGGGGATCCCTGCGTCCACCTCAATGGATTTTCGGGAGAATAGCAGCCGGATATCATCGTGCAAATAGATTTTTCCAGATTTTGAGCTCTGGAATCTGTAAAAAGCGGTTTGGAGTTTGGGTTCATTGGATTTATAACTACTGAAGTAGGAAAAACCTTGAGTTTGACCTGTTCTATGGTTTTCATGCTTGAGTGTATTGAGCAACAACAAAAAGGAAAAGCTATGTAGCTTTTTTTGCTAACCACAGCGATTAATTTATTGAAATAAGGGTACTAAATCAAACATTTGGTCACATTCAACCTCTCAGACTTTATATCGATGCCAGTTTCGTCATTCACAGATAACCACAAGGCCTCAAAGATTACCTGAGGTGTATTAAGTAGCAGAGAATTTTCTTCCTTTCTGTGGTTCCTTCCTCCGATTGGACAGTTGGCTTCTCCCCTTCCTCCACGGGAACCAGGAAGATGCGATGACGTAGGAAGGTCACGTGATTGACAGGCATGTCATCACAATTGTATGTTACTAAGAACATCTTCACCACAGTTTTGTTGGGGTTGAATAAGGTCTTGAAATGGAAGAGAAGGTAAAACGGTTGTTTATTATGCTTCTAAAGGCATTGGATGACAAAATAATTCACGTATATCGAATCATGAGAGAGGAACAGAGACAGAGACAGAACTGACCACTTGGATGGTCCCTGCTTTGGGTACGCTGTATCCCTTTTTCCCAAGAGTCTCTAGGTAAATAACTCCCTGAAACAGAAATTTGACAAGACTTTTGACTTCATGTTTTCATTGGCCAGCTCTGTTCTTAATGAATGCTAGTCTTCATAATTGCGGATGACCAATCGTACTGTGTTTCACTCCTTTGATACAATAATGTAGCTCCAGAGTTTAAGAAGCTGTGTTTGCCATGTTCCAATGGCAGGTACTGACTAGTAATTCTAGAGCAATTTTGATTGGCCACAATAACATGCTTCCTTGCCAAGTACTGCCCGAGGTCCAAGTCTGGAAAAAGCATTACCAGAAAGGGTGATGGGGCGCTCTGCTCTGAGATGTCATAGTAGGTGACCTGAACAGGGAGGGTGGCATGTTGGGGGCAGTAGGAGCCACTAGCACCGATCTCTGCTGTGAAGCCCTCAATTTGGCCCGACGGGGAGAAGCGCCCCTTCAGGATTGACTCCTGTGGAGTGGCACAGAGTTACAATGAACACAACCATTGTCTGTCAGTATTATTAATCATGGTAGTTATTTAAATTCAGAACAGAATGCCAGTCTGACTGCTCACTATATATGGCCCAAACAGTTTAGTACAGAAGCGGGGTTTTGTTCACTAATATTATTTTTGCACTGATGGTACCAAGTTCAAATAATAATGATTTTATAAAAAGGTCAAATAAGTTACTATTTGTTGACTGGATGGGTGTATATTATTTGAACCAGAAATAATACAGTCACGTGACATATTTGGTATCAGTAGTTGCACCTCAAAACTTCCCAGCAGGGAGCGACTGATAGATGCTGCAGGCCAAGGAGAGGGACCAGCACGGGATCTATCTCCCCTCCATCGGCTACGGAGCTGATGCCTGCAGGGACAGATGGGCAGTCAGGCAGGGAGAAAATTTAAAAGGAAAGAAAAAGGAAGATCGAACTGAGCTATAAACTCTGCACAAGACTAAAGTATTACGATGCCTGCCACAGAAAAGTAGATAATGGACATTTGTAAGTACCAAATGTATGGTTTTATTCTGTGTCTTGTTTAATACTGTCAAAGCATATCTTTATATAATTTTGGGATATCAAAAACGATCTAGGCAACATGTAAACATGGAAAGTATTCTAATATAACCAAACTCACGATTTAAGTCTAAGTCCACTTTTCAGTCTTCGGGCCCCTCTGGGGCAGTCAGGAGTGATGCCCTGAAAAACACATGTTTTTATGGCCAATCCCATTAAACATCTTTACACATTTGATTTATTTAGCCTCCCGTAAATGATCGCATCAGTCATATTTATTTTGGAATAATTTTACATAAATGAAACAATAAAAATAACACTTGGGTCCCTTCCAAAGCCCTCCGGTGGTCCGTTGCACTGCCATCGCCTAAATCCCTGTAGGGTGTCACCGGGGGCTCAGTCGCTGAGGCCAGAAGCCCGATCGCAGCCTTTTCTCTTTCGGCTGCCCTGCCTCGCAGGGCACTCTGCCTGTGCCCCCGTTTCTGAATATTTATATAAAAATACACCCCCTCTGTCAGTACTGGAAAGAGACCCACACTGTGGGCTTTCCTGGAACAAAATATGTGTACACATACTATACCATAGTGCCAGGCATTTATGGTGCGATGTGGACACAAAGGCGCAGTGAATGATCTTTATTTTAAGCCTGTTCTGCATGTTCAGCTGTAAAAAGAGCATGATTCTCTCCCCTTTTTCTTCCTCCCTCGGTCATATGAAACATTACTGGCTAAACTGTTATCTGTTAGAAAAGACTCTGTGGTCTGATGCTAGCAGACACTGAACCCTGTCCTATCTGGATGAAACCATCTCAGCGATTTAATGTCACTTGGGCTACGCAGACCGAGCCCACTCAGTTAGGATGACATCACCCTTTGCCTACGGGACAGAACAGACGGAAGGTAGTATGTGGTGATGTCACTCACTTTGGGCCACTCGCGGGCGGCAGGCAGGAGGTGATTCCAGAAGGGGGCGGCCTTGGCGTCAGTGCTGCGGCACGATCCCAGGCCAAGGCCTGGGCCCAGTGATGTCAGGCAGCTCCTCTTGGAGGTGGATGGGCTTTCATCCTCGGAGCAGGACTCCCCTGTGTCGCTGGGGGACAGGAGCCTCCGCTTAGCTGGGCAGGCCCCAAGCGGGGGGCACCCTGGGCCAGGGAGCAGTGTCCGTGCACCGCTTGGGGTTTTGTCTGGAGAAGCTGGACTGTTGTGCACTGATGAGGAAGATCCACCAGCCACCGTCCTGTCTGAACAGCCCTCCAGAGAACTGGATGCTAAGTCCATTTCTGATTTTGCTGTCCCTCCATTGTGGAAGCTGTCTGTGCTGCTGCCTCCCAGTAAAAAGCCAGTCCTGGGGTGGGGGGTCTGGGAAATGGTGCCACTGAGCTCAAATGGGTGATCAGCTTGGGACTGGTTTTTAGGGGAGCCGGGGGTCTCTGTACTGGGCGCTAACTGGTTGTGATTCTGCTGGGTGGAAACACAGGCCCGAGTGGGCATGATGGTGGCTTGGGTAGGGGGGCCCATCTGGAGAAGGTTCGGGCAGCATAAGGCCTGACCTTCTAGTGTATCTACAGGCAGCTGATATTCCTGCACAAGCTCAGCATGAGGGCCGTCCTCCCAGGAATCCTCCAGGTGTAGCCGCTTGGGCTCCAAGAGTGGCTCCTCCGAGCACCTCTTCCCGCCTGCCCTCGCTAGCCTCTGCCCCTCAGGAAGCTCAGAGAAACCCCCCAGCTGGGAGAAGATCGACAGCTGGTAGGCCTTCTGCAACTTGATCTCCTCCTCCCCGAAAGGCCTGACAAGCCTAGGAGCAGGCCTGGAGTCCAAGGCCAGGGCATGAGCCCGAGAGGCTGGCAGGCCTCCTGGCTGCACCGGCGGCTCCACAGGAACCTCCTTACGTGCAATTTCAACATGTATGTGTCGCATGATTCCGGTCGGTTTCGAACCACTTTTCCGGTTTGTGTCTTCTAGGTCAAGTAAAACTAGGAATTTAAAGTGCAAGTAAAAACACAGGAGAACATTCGAGGGAGCGGCCCGCTTATCTTGTCAACACGATGGCGAGGTTTTCCTACAGGAGGCTGAGCAGCGGCTGACCTGAAGGAGAGGAGGGACGAGGGACAGTGTGATAACGAAGGCTGCCATCAGCCATCAAAAATCCACACATCAAAGCTGGCAAAACAACCATACAGGTCCCAAAAACACCTAAATACAGGCGTTACACATAATAATAACCTTATCATGGACAAAGAAAACAGAAATAAAAACACCCCCACAAGCTAAAGAAAACTGAAGACAAAAAGGTGAGCGATATTCTGGAATCTATATGTATTCAAAACCCAAGATTCATGCATCCCAGTCTGACCTTGTGTATCTTACAGGGCAATAGAATATGCATTAATAGTACAGACAGATCCCCCTGGTCATTTTCTTGGTGTATATTCCTGTTGGTTTTTAATATTAATCTTTATCAATGTATCAATGGGACATGAATAAAGTGCAGCTTTCGCTTATATTATTTTTCAGTTTAAAGTGCAGGTTTGCCTACAGTCACGTTCTTATTCAGTATGTAACAATATACTGTATATTACAATAGAAGAAAACTGTATATTATAATAAATCAGTTTGGAAACTATCTGTAAAGTCACTAATGATTCATGAATAAATGATGTTACCCAAATGCTCTGTATTGTGCCAGACGGACCAGTAACAAGTACACATACATCTGATGTGTGGTCTGCATGTGTCACAGCTTCTCGCTCAATCCCAGATCCGCGTCTGAATCTTACCGCTCCATTCCTGGACTCCGCTGCCTGATTGGATCCCCTCCCTCCCTTCTTCTCCTGTTTCTGCGGTTTCTCCATCCTCACAGCAGCGGCTTCCAGCAGCGTGGCAGGATAATGCACTACCTGTATAAACACACGGACACCCACACAGACACAATGTAACATGGGACGCATAAAGCCATGTGTGAATTATGAGCAGGCAGGATTGGGAGCCTTACCAAACGCAGGATGTCAGTGGGGAGGCAGATTTGCAGAGACACAGGAAGTGGCCCCCCACACACACCTGCCCCACCCAGGCTGCATCAGGACACGCCCCCTCTGGAAATGTGGGTGTGAGCTGCGATGCTCCCACTTCATTCTGTCACCAGCATGCCCTCAAGAGAAAGGATCCTGCCAAGGACCAGACACCCATGATGTCACCGTCACATCACTACACAGTATGTCTGTATCACACCATCCCACTCATCTCCCTTCAGGCAAGACACCGAAGACAATCTGCCATCTCACAACAAAACCAGGTCTACGGGTAAGGAAACAGGAACAAGGACCTGCTTTCTGAGCCGTGCATATTACGCATTTCTGTTTTACAGTGTTGCCTGCAGGCTAACTTGTCAAATGTCTGTGGGGCCTGCTAACTCTAGGCAGTGTAAAATGTTTGAGCAATCCACCATTAGTTACAGACTCCACTGTCACTCTGCCCTATCAGAAGGTTTTCCTAGGGGGCGGTGTGTAGCTCAGCAGGTTATGGGATCGGTGCCCATGTCCGGAAGGTTGCAGATTCAAATTCTGTAACCGGGAGCGTAATAATATCACTGTGGGGTCCTTCAGCAAAGCTGTGAAGCTCCACTGCTGTAGCGTCGCTGGATGCTGGCTGACCGTACACCTCCTCTCACCTGAGGGAACATGTGTGTCTGTGTCTCACATAAAACCCAATACGGGATATGCAAAAGCTAGAAATAGCCTGGCCAATGTGTATCTATAAAATGTATGTGAATAGCCAGCGTGTACCGACTACAGATATGTCACACTGCCAAGTATATGTGTTTGAGAAAGTACAGAGAATTCGTATGTCTAAAATGCAAAACATTTTGTGAAAGAATTCTGAGTGGTCCAACAATATACAAACATGTCCCAAAGATTAGCTTACAGGCTAATATACTTTCCTCCCTCTGCCACACTGAACTTCCTCTGGAACAAGCACAGAGACATGTCGGCTGGTTTGGGAAGCGGTCTCATGCGCGCACACACACAGACACAAACACGCACGCTCACGCGCACACACACAGACACAAACACGCACGCGCACACAGCAGTTCACAGGGTGAGAGCCTCCACTTTGAATCCCTTCCGGCCCCATTTACGGCATGCCTGAGGTATTTTAACTATCACTATTTTAACAGAACAACAACATTCTCCTCCAGAAAGTTAGGGTTTATAGGGAACTGAGTAGAATGGTGACCAATGAGGGATGGATAGCCCTACCAACCACATTGCGGGGGGCTGGAAGTGGGCAGGACGAACCACAGAATGACTTGTTTACTGCCTTCCCGCTGGCCCAGCATGCAAAGCACCCTCGCACCCAGTGCTACCTAAGACGTCATCACATATGGACATGCACCGCTGACGGCCATATTGGATCCTGAGCGGTTCTGACACAACTAGGGGGTCGCCGGACACGTCACTGTCCTGTGGGGATTCAGAATCTACTACATGTACATTCTGCCATGGCGGATTATTGCATTTGGTTGGGATTTTGACCATGGAAAAGTTGATTCCAAAATAAAATCTAAAGATAACATCCAGTCCATGTTTTAGAGGCACAGAAAATAAAACTGGATAACAGGGAGCCGACCCAAACAAAAGGAGATCACCCCAGCAGTTAAAACATTAAGCTGACCAGAAGAAAGCCTACAGGTGGAATGCTGGGATGGTGAACACAGGTACAGGCAAACCAGTTAAATCAGGCACATTAATGCATACAGTGCTGGCTTTGCACTGCACGCGCACACACACACACACACACACACACACAAAGAAGCCATAAAAAAGGAGTAATTAAATTCAGTTGGGTGTCAAGCCGCTGAATAATGCAAAAATTATAAAATGTCATTTTGAAATACGTCACTGCACTCTACATATATAGTTAAAGGGTCAATAAAACCACACACCACTATTAAGAAAAAAAATGAAGATATATTAGCAATAGAAAACAATATAAAAAGCATTGTTTCCATTTGGGAGAGTTGAAGCAGCAAAGTTACCATTAGCTCTTTTGAAATGACCTAATTTCAAAAGGTTATGGCCAGAGCAAGAACAGGATATCGCCTCATTTTGAGCAGAGCAAGTATTTTTATCGGCAAGTCATGGTCTTTGACATGAGCGATAGGGGCAATATTACCACAAGGCTCATGTGTCATTAGCTACTGACAGCAGCATGGCTGTTTTTCCTGAGAAGCACAGCTTTCTGCTCTAATTTAAACCTTCCCCGGAAGGGCTGGAATGACTCGGGTGACTGGCTGCACTCAACTGGTTTTTTACAGGCAGCCAAAATGGATAGTTTGGTACCGAGCCTGAGATCGGGGAAGTCTGATTACAACCAAGCATATTTACCGCATGTGACACAGTGATACAGTCACTCTCTGCACGTGTGGCCTTGTGAATCTGCAATGTGCAGAACACAGGGGTCACGCTCCGGCTGAAAATAAGCTCAGGTCACCGTAAAGGTCACTGAAAAGTTGAAAAGCCTTTCCAGAATATATCTGGGACAGCATTAAGATAGATTCATGTGTTGTAACAATAAATTGTCCTAGTGTGAGCGCAGAGAAAATGGATACTGAATAACCATTTCAGGAGGGGCTAGATCGAATGCATATCATTCCCCATAGCTGTGGAACGAGACCTCTACCACTTAGGCTTTAACCTATAGGAGGTCCTAAGGCCACACTTCCATCACCCGACGTAAACTTACAAGACAGGAAACCTATTAGCAAAGCAACCAAACAGCTCAGATAACAGCAAAAACCGCAACTTCACACATGAACGGTGTAGGGGAAGTTACTCTGAAAAGTAATCCATTACAGATAGAAATCGAAAGGTCAAGTCCATAAAGTACAAATCCAAGCCAAGGTTTTGTTTCAACCAACCAGTTGAGTATAGAGAGTCACAGAGTACTTAGCTGAGAATAAGTCAGAATTAGTACTTTCTGGACTTGAACTCTACACTTCTGACTGTAATGGATTACTTTTCAGAGTAACTTCCCAAACGATGTGTATGAATGGCGTACAGATTTTAGTTTTCCATCCATGAACAAGTCCTCTAACAACTTTGCTTAAAACATGCCCATATTGCCCATTATACAATCACTCAAACGCAAAAGGAGTCTAAACACAAAATTTGCAATGGATTTTTGATCAGGCACATATTTAAAAAGTCTGAGATTCAAGGTCTGGTTATTGTTCATAATTTGACCATTTTCTAATTTTCATAAATACATCAAGAATCACAGGTAAGCACATATCAGATAATGTAGCTTACTCATACAATGATAATTAATGTCACCATGACAACAAAAATGTCACAGAACGTGAGTTCATGATAATCTAAACTAAATCTTGGGTTAAATGCCATGGTATATTTGGGCATAACAGTCACTCTGGTGGTTTAGTCTTTCTTACTGAACTGTCTTGTTCTCACCACAATGTCCTGACTGCCCTTTGCTAGGAGCAGATCTATGGGATCTATGAAAACCAGAGGCAATATACAGTTTAAATGTATTTATGGAGCAGCCATGACAATGCCGCCACATGAGGCTCTATAACCCAAGGCTGCAGTTTAAAAAAGGCCATCAGTACCACATCCACCAGCTATTTTCGACGAGGAGATGAAGGCTATTCATTTGCGAGGTGGTAACCAAGGCCGTTGAGGAACTGAGAATGGGTCAGAGCTGTTTTGGGAACTGCAAGATAATTTCGGAACGCTTTCTTTATGAATGTGCGATTTTCTGGAGTCAGAAGATTGAGTCACAAAAAATAAATAAATAAATAAAATCAGTATAGGTGACCTATATAAGGACAGAAATTTAGTCCTGCATTATATCTTCTGTTCACAAGGAAAAAAGATGACGCTGTAGAGGGTGCTTACAGATTCTCACCAACTTTTGTAACTCCCCCCTCCTCCAGTCGCCCCCCACCACAAAATGACAGCCACCCTGCCTTTTCAGGAGTCGTTTCACTGGCATTATACGACAGAGAACACAACATGCATGCCTCACCTTCCCAGGAAGCAAGAAGCAAAACAAAACAAAGTGGAGGCCCCACTGATCAGGCTGATTTCATGTATAGCTTCTGCTTTAGTTATAGTTTGGTTCAGTTCCATTCCGTGGCTGGGCTGAGTCTTAAGTGGACCATCCAGATGCCTGGCTTGCTCTAAAGTAGTCTGCAATTTCCTGGAAGAAATGGCGGAGACAACACATCCTCTCAGAGAGGGCACGACTGAAGTGTATTCAAAGGGCTAGACCATTTTTAGTTTAGTGGCTGTTTTGCTATTCTGGTATGTCCAGCTCACTCTCTCCGATTCACACACTCAGCTAAGCTCTTGTTTCTCTGTTCCTTCAGTACCCTGAATACAATGAGTCTAGTTCACAGAGGCAGCTTCATGCTCCCTGGTTCACTCAGCTGCGCTCTCTCTCTCTCTCTCTCCCCCTCTCTCTTTCTCTCTCTTTCCCCTGCAGTTTAACCATGAGGCTGATTTCCCACCAGCTGATAAAGGCAGGCCTGCCCTGTCAGCACAGAAAGCACATAAGGAAGAAGGGGTTGAGCAGCAACGCCATCTGATTGGCCACGGAACAGCAGGGGGGTGGGGGTTGAAGGCCCATCATGGTTGCCCTGATAGGTGGGAAGTGTAGCTGTGAGGAAGCTGGGGGGGACGACTCCACCCACCTGCTCAGCTTGTTTTTTTTGGAAAGCAGCAGAGAGCTGGGTTTCGAAACATTGCCAAGGCCTGGGGAGAGATATAAATGTAGACGATCGAGCCTATAATTGGCCTCTTACCTCCACTGCCCACCCCCTTAACGGAGCTGCCTAACAGACAGAGTCGTTAATGGCAAGTGCAGTTTTGACTCAGAACTCCATCAGAGTAAATATACTTAAACCCAATGATGTTTCCCCTGTCTGTTTAAATGTCCCACAGCCCACACCTTATAAAATTTGTTTCCAAATGGGAAAACAAATCCAGGAAAATAAAATAAGTGGTAAACAAGTGAAAAAAAAATAAAAAATCAACAGCACTGGAATAAAGGGGACATTTTTCTATAAAGTTTTCTTGACACTTTTCTAGTGGAGGGCTGCCATAAGAGTAGATCGAATCTTAATAATAATTACAACCACAATGAGCCTATTATAAAACCATAACTGAACAATATCACATTAAAAACACACAGATGCACCCATTAGTCAAGTCCCAAAAACGGTCAGTGCATTGTTAATACAGCCAACGGTAATAAGTGAAGTTAAAAAGTCACCCAACCGCTGTGCTTCCACATAAGGAGAGACTGTAATTACTTGGATGAGTTTATTCACTAATAGTTCCAGATTATTCCGGCTGCGAATCATTAGAGAGGCACAGATGAAGCATTCTTTAGTCCTCAGCCAACTCAGGAATACAAGAGCAGAAGAATGTTCATCTTTCCTTTACTCAGCTAGAAAGTGCCAACTCATTTAAGCCCTCACATTTTCTTACAATATGGAGATTTGTGAATGAGACGCCTGCTTTTCACCTTCAGTTTCTCTCCTCGGTATATTCTGTCGGGGGGCACCGAGTGTTACTGTCTTATGTTTTCTTTTACACATTTACACACGCCAGAGCACTTGCTTTACACCACATTCAGCCGAGGGATCACATATTGTCATGTCAGTCACTTTGATGTTAGGGTGGGTTAAAATTTGATGTGATAGCAGTGTACCAGTTTTTGTTGGTCCAAGTTCAAACCTGCATACAGAAAAACATGAAAACATCCCTAAGTCACAATACTAAACAGTGACACACAGAATCCTCTACACTCACCCATAGAAAAAAAAAAATCACCTCATTCACATGAAAAGGCCTTTTTCAAAGGAGGAATTCACACAGGAACTTTCTTAGCAATAATGGCAGACAATGACTGCCAATTTATTCAGCTGGAATGTCCATTTTTTTCCACCCCTAGCCGAGTGTGTCGCTGAAAGCCTCAAGCTTAAACTAAACTGTGATAAACCATGTGTGGCTTTTAGCACAACAGATTCCATGGTGGTGTTTTTAATGTTACAACTGAGATTATATATAATCTATAAAATTTAAAGCATGAACTAATAAAGCTGCTAAAAATATAAAGAAAAATGCAACCCCCCCAGAAGGCCAATATTTCTACCCATGATACTAGAATAGAATAGAATAGAATAGAATAGAATAGATACTTTTATTGTCATTCAGGACATACAACGGTTAGTGCACATGACAACGAAATTACGTTGCATTGACTCACCATCAGCCTAGCAGAGTGCATTAATATTAAAAATAATAAAAACATATTAACTGCAGTATAGCAGCAAAAACCAGTGTTTCAGATACAGTAACCTCATGTTTACTTTATAATTTAAAAGTGAAAATTAATAAAATGCATAGTTAGTATACAGCAGATCACCACCAATGCTGTTTTTACGTTATTTACTTAAAAATAATAAAGGCAACAACATCTCTTAAGATGATTAAACAGGGAAAACTAAAAAAATTGCACACTGTCTGTACTCCTCTGTCAGCTAGCACTTCGGCCCTTGCCATTATATAAAATAAATAAAAAATTAAATTAAAAAAAGAGCAAAACTTGTTTCAGCAGGAATGTCCTTGTCAGGGTGAACAAGAGTATGAACAAAGACACAGCTAAGAGTGGGCCCCTCTCAATGCTAATCCATGTGTGAAAGCTATTGCTGGGAGCAGTTGTGTATACCCAGTAGGCAGTGTGTATTGTAAGTGTGGGGTGTGTGTGTGGATGTGGAACCGCAGTGCCTGAGAATGCATGCAGATACAGCTGCAGTGAAAACTGCACGACACACACATACCACACTCACAGGAAATTTTAAACAGCGTTTCTTATTTACATTCATTTATATCGTAAATTTTTCATGTTAGTGTGTATACCAGTAAAAAGGACATGAAACAATCGCGTATTAAAAGTACACAAATAGTATAAAACAATGTTAAAGGTTATGAATCACACATCTGCTGAATAAATTTCACAAAATGTGTTTTGAAACGCGTTATACATCTCCAAACAGATGGTACACATGGATGCAATGAGAAAATGTGCCAAAAACATTAGGAATATATATTTTTGTTGAATCAGTTCATTCTTTTCATAACTTAAAGCCATAATGATGGGTGAGCATTTGAAATACAATAAAAAGAAATGCTATTCTCCTTTTCAGGAAAAACAAGCGCTCTTCAGTAATGTGTCGTTGCAAGCAAAGGAAGACAGCCTTCATTTGTCATTATTCCCAAACTGAACCTAGGCAGAAATATTCTAGAAGTCTAATTTCCTACATCGCTGATCACAAAAAGTAAGAAAAGGCTGAATTCATCTACATGGGACATACTGGGACATGCTCACAAACCCCGATTTCTAGGAAAACCCAATTGCACTGGGCCAGCTTCCAAGGGCTCTTTTGTGTAGGCCAGATTAAATACCATCATCTCCAACTGAATGTGTATGGCAAGACAGGGGGCAGGAGGGGGGCTAAGACTCTCACCATAGCTTTGGAAGAGTGTGTGAGAAAGGAGGGTGGGGGGATCGGCATCATTATTACAAAAACTGCAGGACTGCAATGCATGTTGCAGAATGCAATGTGCTTCCTGACAAGCCTATTCGTGGGAATCGCGCTTTTGGATTATTCCCTTCTGTCCTGTGCAGGGGTTAACGCTATGCCATACAAACGAAGTTACTGGAAACATGTGGTTCTCATATTCACATGATATTTCCTATGAATTATTGGAACCTCATACATCAGAGAACATGGCAGAACAGCTCGACTAAAAGCTAATTAAAATTCAAAACAGAGTACGACTCCAGACTATTAAAATATATAAGACTGCATAAAACACTATGAAATGTGGAAATGAAGCCATGAGAGAAAGCATTAAGCAGGCTAAGAACATTCCATCGCTTGATATTCACGAGAGGTCTGGCTATGACTCAAGTGTCAGACT
This sequence comes from Isichthys henryi, assembly GCA_026776945.1. NCBI lineage: Eukaryota > Metazoa > Chordata > Actinopteri > Osteoglossiformes > Mormyridae > Isichthys > Isichthys henryi. Next base: position 26,298,717 of record JAODJX010000119.1, on the reverse strand, counting down.
TGCTTAGTTCCTTCAGCAGAGACGCTTGATTTGCAAAGAGTAACTGGCAGCTAGCTAGAACTAAATTGAAGCGGAATGCAAGTGGAAATGGAATATTTGGTGAAAAGATTCAACAGGAACTGACACAGAAAAAGTGGGATTGTAGCAAGAATAAGCCGTATGGTTCATATCTCCACCACACCGTTCTCCAGCACAGGGTCATGCGGAGGAAGCCTGGAGCCCATCCCAGGCAGCATAGGAACACCCTGGAGGGGAAGCCAGTCCATTGGAAGTCAAACAAATGCATTCACCATATCCCACCATGCAAACAGCAATTAAGAGACCAATTCAGTCAACCATGTGTCTTTAGCCTGTAGGAGAAAACTTGAGTGTGCAGAGGAAACCTGTCCAACGCGGAGAGTATAAGTAACAGCCACATGCAAAGCAGGGATGGGCAACACTGCTATTCACAGAGTCATTAAATGATGATGATAATTAATAATAATATGATGATAATACATTTTCTGTAAAATTCAGGGTTGCGGGGGTCTGGAGCTTATGGGCAGGAGCTATGAGTGCAAGGCAGGGAAAATCCGGGATGAGGTACCAACCCATCACAGGGGGGCATCCACATGCCATTCATAACTATGGGCAATTCGGTAAACTCACTTAACCTCAGCATGTTTTTGGACTGTGGTGGGGAAACCGGAGAACCTAGAGGAAACCCCATTACAACAAAGGGAGAACATGCAAACTCCGCACACATGGAGCCATGGCAAAGACTCAAACCCTGGGTCAAGAGGTGTGAGATAACAATGACATTAAATAAGAAAGAAAGAAAGAAAGAAAGAAAGAAAGAAAGAAAGAAAGAAAGAAAGAAAGAAAGAAAGAAAGAAAGAAAGAAAGGTTTTGTTTATACAGTATAGTGCATTTCTCGCACTCAAGGATGCTTTACAATACATACAATCCAACACACATACAAACACACACACACACCACAAAAACAGGTCAGCCTTACAAACCGAAAAGATATGTTTTTAACTGAAGCCTAAAACTTGAGATAGACTGATCATCTTGCAGACACTGTGCCAGAACAATCTAGAGTTTTGACGCTACAACACTAAATGGCCAGCCGGCCACTGAAGATAACCAAACCTATGAAGATGAGAGCCTATGATGATGAGGTGATACTGCTTCAAAAGTGCGGCTTCAACTGAACAACTTTAATGAACATTGAGAATAAAGGGTAGCAACAATTTCAAAGAGCTAAAACAAATCCATCCATCACCCATCCCTACATCCGTACCTCCATCCATCTTACCCAGTACATGGTCACGGTGCTAAAATAAACTGCAAAATGAAACATCTGCAGAACATCTGGGGAGCACCCTCACTTTGTGCCCTATACTGGACCCACCCACCCAGGGGTACAAAACAGAGTAAATTTACTCTTATTACCAATGATGGGAACGACTTTGCCTATATTGAGTCTAAGTCAAGACTGAGACTTTTTTTATGGTGGGGGAGGGGGTCGAGACCCAACAAAGACTGAGACTTTGGAAGTGTCACATCCAAGTGAAGACCAAGACCAGAAAAAATTAAGTCCATTTTCGCGACCAAGGTTTTAATTATACTTATTTACTTTCGTCATCACCCCTGCTAATAATTAAAAGCAAAGCTGTATTATTAAAGCACGACAGTCCTTTGATCTCAAAACATTACTATTTAATCACAAATACCCAACACTAAACCAATGCTAACCTGATGAAAAATTCATGTGAGCCACTCAGAGTAGAATATATGCAAAAAGCCGTATGTATAAGTTCTATTACAGCGAGTTTTTAATGGTTATACTATCTGTTTATTTGAAATGTAAAACAATGTAACTAGCGCAAACTGTTTTGTTTACTCAAGCATATAACTTCCCTATCCATAATATGTTGTCATTTTTTCTTATCTGTTTACCTTATTCTATGTAAGCGTTTTTGAGATCTTGAAAAGCGCCATATCTAGAAAATGTATTATTACCATTTCATGTTGACTTTTGCTTTCTACAGTCAGAATACTTTCTCTGTGTATATGCACTGCTTTGACACCTCTCTCTGCGTCCTGCCTTCGGTGTCCTCATTTTTGCAAAGCAAGATATTGTCCTTAGATTTGTGCTATGTCTGAGTATGCCTGCAGTTTCTTTCTACCGGTAGAGCCCGATATAAGGCTGACAATCTAATGAAACAGCAAACTGATCAAAAAACTCATATAAACGGCAAATGTTCACGTTGAATAAATTAATTTACTTTGCAAGTCATTCTGAGACTCTGATTTTCCTTCATATCCTTCATAGTTTTTTGCCAGTATGGACGTGAAATAGGTCTTAAATTGCATTCGTAATGGTCTTAAAAGGTCTTAAATTTAACTTGTTGAAACCTGCAGAAATCCTGCAATAAAAAGAAAATATCCGCTTGTCCTCTTGTGACTCACTGCTCCTTATTGTGATGCCCCGTAACTTATACTTCTATATTCAAACATGTCTTGAGTGAATTTAAAAGGATAAGTTACTCTTTGTAAATTTTACTTTCAATACATAAGTACTTTTAAAAGCAGGTACTTCTTACTCAAGCAGTATTACATTGGATGACATTTACTTTCATTTTTATTTACTTTTATTTAAATTAATTTTTCCAGCACTGCCCCAACCTCTACAATCCTTGTCCAGGATGAACAATTAGAAAATGGAAAAATGCATCACAAAATTTTCCATAAAAGTGGTAAGATACTTATCAGAGATCCAGATCAGTCACACTGACACTGCACAGTCCGTTAATGACAAGGAGTTAGTTACCTTCAGGGGAAATTCTTTTCCATATCTTGTTTGTAAGTTGATGAGGAAACAATAAGAACAGGCCACAATTGTCAGGAAGTCGTTACTAAGTGTGACACAAAACAAACTGAAATAGCTGGTAAAAACCAAGGCATGTGCTGGAGTTGTTTCATGTCTTGTTTCAGTGTGTGCATGGTTACTGATTCATATTTTCTGCTCATTACCAACAGATAATGACAAACTCAGGCCGGATCATTTTTCAGCCCCCACCCCCCCCCAAAAAAAGTGAAATACTTCTGCAAATTCCACCATATACCTCATAATCTGCAGCCAGATTGTTTACATCTAAAGAGTTAGCATTTAAAGCTCACTGTTTTTCTAATCATATGTACAAGCGCAGTGCAAAGTTAGTTTACCAGGATAGTAATAGCTATTTCACATGTTAAAACTTGTTTGAAATGTTTAAATTTTCTGCCGTGTCCCTCTGAGTGGAAATAATTATACTACCAGAGGGAACTATCTATGGCATCTTCCATAATGTTTCTGGAACATACCTCAAATAACTGTGCTCTGTCAGGGGACTATTTCAAAGAAGTATTTCGACATTAGTGCAGTAAGATCTTCCTGATATGAATGAATCAGTGAGTAAAAATCGAGGGCAAAATTCAACGTGGCTGTTCAATGGATTTTACATCAAACCATATTTCCATGCATCCCCAACGGTTTTCCAACTAATGGTCATGGTGAACCTATGATACACCATTATGGTTATGAGACATGTAGCTTTGTTTCAAATAGCCGTAGTTGTGAATTTCTGCCATAACGTTGCAAAAAAGAAGTCTGATCAGTAATGCTGTTATGAAGACCTAGATGAGTCATGACATTTGGACATACTCACATGACTTAAATTTATGAGAAATAAGGAATTAGCTATAATACAACACTGATTGTGCAATGGTTTTCTTGAAAAGAGCCAAGCCCAGTATGAAGGCACTAGGAAAAATGGACACAGCTGGTCAAATATTCACCAAGGCATCACCTTCCTTTGTCCTGTACTGCAAGTCTCACTTGCTGCTACTCTGTGACTATACAGTCGATGACAAAAGTTTACATACATCTAGGCCAAAGACTTTCAAAATCAATAGTCGACAATCCCATACACATCGTGTATTAGGTACCTACTTTATTTCCATAAGAGGCAATGTTAAGATTATACGAGAGATTATTTCAGCCTTTATTTACTATGTCAGATTTTCAGTGGATCAAAAATTTACATACACTTTGTTAGTAATTTGTTGGCATTGCATTTTAATTTCTTAACTTGAATCAAATGCTTAGGATAACCTTCCAGAAGCTTCTCACAAAATATTGCTAGAATTTTCCCCATTCTTCCTGACAGAACTGGTGTAAGTCAGATAGGATCGTGGGCCTCCTTGCTCAGACATGCTTTTTCAGTTCAGTCCACAATTTTTCAATGGTATTCAGGTCAGGACTTTGTTACAGCCACCAATACTTTCACTTCATTTTATTTAAGCTATTTTATTATTACTTTTGAAGGTGTGTTTAGCATCATTGTTCTTCTGGAAGATTAAGCTGCAACCAAGTTTCAGCTGTGGTTGATATCTTGAGGTGTTGCTTCAGAATTCCTAGACAGTCCTCAATTTCAATTTTATTTTTTTTCCCTCATGATGCTATCTAAGTGCACCAGTCCCTTTACCAGAAACATGATGCTGTGGAAGATGGTGTTCTCCGTTTTCAACATCCTTCCACCATATAGCATAGATACAGCGAAACAAATAAATTTCTGCTTCCTTTCACCAGAGAACACCCTCCAGTGGGGTAGGTCTTTGTCCTGGTGACTGCCTGCAAACTTCAGCCTGGCTTTTGTGTGTCAGTATAGGAATATTTGCATCTCAGCCTTTCAGACTATGGTGATGAAGATCTAGATAGAAGTGGAAGATGTAGACAGTTTGGCACCTGATGCCTCCAGCTTCTTGGCCAGTCCCTTCTCAAAATTGAGCCAAAATCTGCCAATCAGAGGCTTCTAAGGCATTATATCAATTTCTGAAATCTTCCTCAATGTTTTAACAGACATTCAACTCATTACCTGTAAAACCCACTAAAAATTTGATATTAAATAAAAAAAGCTTAAATAACTCTGTATCTTAGCTACTTAAGCACTTCCTGTATCTTAGCACTACCTTTCATGAAAATGAAGTGGAAACCCTGTTTGACTTCACACAGGAAATGCATTGAAACGAGACATACAAAGTTGTGAAGTACTGGGTTTGGAAGTTTAGCACAGGTGCCACTTTAGGCCTCCGCTGTACATATCCACTGTCAATAGTGTAAGTAAAGCCTGGGTATTTCAGGCAGAGAGATCCTACACAATTTGACTGACCGACATTTTCCATACACAAATTACCAATTCCTATAAAACGGCTTTACGAGTTCAATAAAATTAAGGACACTCACTATATAAAAACCTGAGGCTATTTAATAATTGCATGTAAACAGCTTTTTTAATTGAAGTCAGCAATATGGGGAAAAAAAAATTCTTTTATGCTGATGAATAGCAACAGGGTGCCTTGGTGACTCACCCCCCTCCCCCCCACAACACTGGGGGCTTGAGTCTCACCTCTGCCCTTTGTGTGGGGAGAGTTTCCTTATGTGGGGGCCTTCTGCAGTCCAAAGGCATGTAGTGAGGTTGACCAGAGTCTCCAAAATGCCCATTGCATATAATTTCATAAGTGTATGGGTCCTGCAAAGGACTAACGACCCATAAGAGGTGTACCCCACTCTTGTGCTCCAGCACCCCCCCACCCTGTGACCCTAATTAGGATATATGGTAAAAAACAGCAATAATGGTAAGTCCATGGATAATAAGACTCATAAATTACACAAGGCACCTAAATCTATAGTGTGAGATATTAAAAATCAAATTATGAACAAAAAAATCCATCCATCCATAGACTGCTTATCTTCATCGGGTTCATGGCGGTACAAATAATCTATGCATCAATCAACTTCCAGCAATTTATGCTGTAGAGAGTCACAGGGCATACCCCAGACAGCACAGGGCACAAGGCAGGGAACATGCTGAAAAAAATTACAAGGCACACACAATCACACATCTCAAGCCAGTTAAGGACAACAATTCATTTAATTTTACATATTTGGACTATTGGGGGAAATCCAGTCATGCAGTGAGAGAACATGAAACATGGTGAGAACACTGGGTATTGAGGCTTAAAGTACATAAAACTGACAACAGCTATTTGCAGGCTAGATATGGAAAATTAATAACTTGATAATTCTAATTTAAGATTTCACTGATTTTTATCAAGCACATTGAGTATGATACAACAGTACATTCATGCATTGTCATGTAACATCCCTACATGGCTGAAGCTAGGGTAACCTACAGCATCTATAAATGTACATTTTAAATCATTTGAACATATTTAATTCTTAGCATAAAAGCCTAGATCGATTAGAGATATATTGTGAATTCGTTAATTTTAATCAATCAGTTGGAAGACAGAGTATGAATGGGTTTTATATGCCCCTGTTAAGGGCATATATTTGGATGGACGATAGGGACATGCCCCTACCAGTATTGTGTGAGTGAGTTTAGGGGGGCGGCGGGACTGATTTGGTCCCTACCGCTGTTGAAACTAATCTCACACCCTTGGCCCACTAACGGACACTGCAATTCTGCAATTTCACGTTTCCTTTTCTGCATAACTACACAACCAAAATATGGTAAATGATCACGCATCCACCGTAATGTGCAAGGCGGTCAATGACGGTAAGAGTTCAGTAGAAAAACCATACAACTGTATCATGAATGAAAATGAACTGTATTCTACAATACGAGTTCATTGACATGCGGCAACAGAAACAAAAATCTTATTAAAGCCTGTATTACTGATCAATGCATCAATTCATTGGTTTAATAATAACTTCTTTAAATGGTTTTCTTTCAATGGTATTCAAATAAATTCTAATTTTGATAAAAGTGTACTAGGTTACAAGACAGCCATCACTTATAACAACTAAAAGTGTCGTCCCAAAAGTGTCTACCAAAATGATTACACACGCTCAAAGACAAAACGTTACCAAATCAAGCCCTTTATCCCTCGACAGCAGCCTTACATTTTAACAAAAAATATTAGAGCAAAAAGACGTGCCAATAAAACGATGCGAGAGGCAATAATGCAACAATGCAATTCTGTGAAATAATAGACAGAAAGCAGTGGGATTTCTGGACAATAAAAGCACAGAAACGCTCCCCTGCAAAGGGTTTACACGCCAGCCAGCCACCGATAATGACATGCAGTCTGTCATTCCTGTCTCAACAACTGTGTGATGGAGATAGCATATCCTGCACTGTTTCGCCCTCACTTTTAGGTTATGGCAGCACAGGACCCAGTGTTCAAACACAATTAGATTATTGAAATATGATGGAGTCAGATTTTTCTTGATCTTTGCCTTCTCGTCAAACATAGCAACAGACCGGAACATTTGACGACAGGACAATAAAGTGTATGCCATTAAGAAAGATATATTCAGCCTGGATAGTATCGTTGCCTATAGTATAACGGCACACAATGACCAAATCATGAAAAACGTGGTGCATTGTTTCACACGTCAGCGTTTAAGCTTTGTACTTACCTAAATATCTATAAAAAAGGAGTGAGGCAACGACAGGGTTAAGATAACATTCCCCAGTCACTGAAGAAACACCTCTCGGCGTGTTGTCTTTTTTTCAACCAGCGAACGATTCACGCCTTTTTCTATCTGAATCAGCTGTAAACTGTAATTATGAGAACTAGACATAAAACCACTGGGAGCTACTTATCAAAAGAAAGGAGCTACGCAGACTTAAGACTATTTCCTCGTACGCGTGTCTCGTCCCTTCCGTCGAGACCTTTCCGAGCTGCTCTTCTCTTCTGCTACGTCCTTATTCAGCCCTGAACCCGCATCCAGCCGTTTCCTCAGCGCCACCACCCCCAAAACTCGACACTAACCCTTTAAAAAGCAGCCCTTCCGGGTGTACGCTGAAGAGATGGGAGGGCTTTACAAACAATCCGTTGAACGATTGGTTACGGCTCATTTTACTGCCCAATCAGATATCAGAAAAAGTGGTCATTTTAATATATTTGCGTATTCCTAAATGTATTGGCTACAGCTGGGATGCCTTTGTGCTGACGTCACAGTCTATGACACGCCTAGTACACGTGCTTTGTGTCCTCTTCCCTTTAGCGGAGGCAAAACTGTCAACTGTAGTTGCAGGGCGTGGATGACGGAATATATGAAGTTGTGTGTAATTGTGGTAGCAGGGTTGCTTAATTGGTACTGTTGCCCCCAGGGCTGGGAGGTCGAACTCCTCTTCCGTTCAGTATGTGTGGAGTTTACATGTTCTCACATCGTGCAGGTTTTTTTTTCCGTTGTCCAATGACATTTAGCGCGTGTGTGCCCTGCAATGGACTGGCATGCTATTAAGGGTGTACCCAAGCGTTATGTCCTGTGGTGCCTAGAATCATTCAGCCACCGTGACAATCATGATATGCAGATGGAAGAAGGATGTATATGAATGAATAATTGTGGAACCTTTTGTTTTTTTTCCTTTGTTGTTGGTTAGCCAGGAAATAACATGCAAGGCTATTACAAACACTGCAAAATAACTTGCGTGCCAATTCAGTCTTCTAAGACGTTTAACTATAATTGTTTTTTTTTATTTATGTTTGGGTCACTGGTGCTTTTGCCAAAAATACCAGTCTTGCAATGAAACTCATTTGCGCAGCGAACTTCTGACTTCGGTATACTTTTCTTACTATTTGCATTCTACTGTATTTAGCAAAGACGTTTATCCAAAGCGATGTACAATTAAGTGAGTAAAATAGCACATAGATAAACCGTTTAGCACTGATAATTAACATAATATAGGCTATAATTAATTGTTTTTGCTGTATGCAAATAATTTGAAGGTATGACGGATTATTTCCATGATGGGTTTCTTTGTTATGAAGACACGTTCATCGGTTGCTTTTGAAAAGCCACATAATAAGAATTTAGTTGACCTAATTTTTAAGTCAAAGAATTGGAAAATCAATGCACCGTAACTCAAATAATTATTACAAGGTGAATGAAAGATTAGTGTTAAAGTAATTTTTAAATACGAGTGCATGTACATTGAATACTTCCTTACCATTAAAATACTCTCCTTTGACACATAGACACACATATAATACAGCTGAGTGAGGCTTGGCGTCCGAGTGCAGAATTAGACCATTTATCTGGTGTTCTGGAGCGATTCAAGTTTCTCTTTACTTTACGGGATATCGCAAACAATATTTTTCCTTGGCTACTGGGTAAACATTTTTTGGCACAAATACATGAAAAAGTATTTTGCTACAAATTACAAATACTTGCTCATCAAATGTGACAAAAATAAAATACAAAGTACTGGTGCGGGAAGTTATTTGTACTTTGAAAATACAAAGATGCATGTGAAATATAAACGGTTCAACACGAATTCCTGTATGGTTTCAGCCCTAATAATGTGCATTATTTACAAAATATACAGCTTGCCCTAACGTTAAACAATAATGTCATAATGTTAACTGTGAAACGAAGAATGACTTTTGTAACATTACTGCAGTGTCTATGCGATTTACTGGCATCTACTTGCAAGTAGACATAGACAGTGATAGGCTATATCCAAAAGTCTGTAAGCCTGGCGATAAAGGTTCTTAAAATGACAGAAAATAAAGAAATAAAATGAAACATTTTATTCAGTATTTTAAATATTTGAAATACATAAAATACAATCTCTCAAAGGGGCGGCATGGTAGTGCAGTGGTTAGTACTGTTCACACCTCTGGGACCCGGGTTCGAGTCTCCGCCTGAGTCACATGTGTGCGGAGTTTGCATGTTCTCCCCCTGTCGTTGTGGGGTTTCCTCCGGGTACTCCGGTTTCCCCCCACAGTCCAAAAACATGCTGAGGCTAATTGGAGTTAC
>JAODJX010000119.1:26275832-26287331 GCA_026776945.1 Isichthys henryi | reverse complement strand
GGTGTGTGAGTGTGCCCTGTGATGGGCTGGTCCCCCATCCTGGGTTGTTCCCTGCCTCGTGCCCATTGCTTCCGGGACAGGCTCCGGACCCCCCGCGACCCAATAGGATAAGCAATTTGGAAAATGGATGGATATATATATTGCTTTTGCAATCAGTAATATACAAATGCATAGAGGTTTACCAGTGTACAGCTTAACAAGGGACTGAGGACTCAAATGTGTATCAGATGCACTTATCAGAGGTTTATTTTGGGAAAACCATAGTCAGCAATCCAGGTCAAAACCAGAGAGGGCAAATCAGTATTCAAGTCAGGCAGAGGCAGAGACTGGGAAACAGGTGGAGGTTTGCCAATGGGAAAACCAATGATCAGAGGGTAGGGAAGGCAAACTTGGGATCTAGGAATGGAAACGGAATCAGAAAAAAACATGAAGGCAGAGAAGCAATCACAGGGACAAAAGACACTCCAGCTCTCAGAAACTGAGGAGATCCTGTGTCCATGAAATGTGCTTCCGGAGCTAAAATAGAGGAAGCAATTAGTTAAAGAAACAACAGCTTCCCAGGGATGTGGCCACAAATAGGAACCTCCTGTGATTTTGGGGTGCAGGATGCACAGGACTCCCATGAATGGGCTAGATCCTCAAGCAGGGATTTCTTGAAAGGTGTGGCTGCTGTGAGGGGAGAGATGTTGATAGGGTTCCCCTGGGTTGGTCTATGATAGTACCCTCCCCTCGTCTCCAGGTGGTTGATCCAGGACTCCGGAGTGGTTACGAAGGAAATTGTTGATGAGAGAGGGGTCCAGGATGTGCCGAGCGGACACCCAGGGCCACTTTTCTGGGCTGTACCCTTCCCAGCCCACCACATCCTGGACGTCCCAAACCCAGCGCCAAACTTTCAAAGCTGACAAACTGTGTAAGTCTCACCTCCATCAATCAGCCAGGGCAGAGGAGAGGTCAGTGCGGGGTGAGGAGAGAGAACTGATGACATGAGGCTCGATTAAAGAGACATGGAATATGGTAGCCAGCAACTTCAGATGCATTGCTGTGGGGCTGATATATAGCGATGGGGAACGGCCTCATAAAGTGGAGTGCCCATTTTCAGAACTCCAGGAGTAGCCCATGCAGGAAGATGTAGCCCATGCAGGAAGAGGTAGCCCATGCAGGAAGAGGTAACCCTTGCAGCTCAGCATCCTCGTCAGATCTTGGTTTGCTTGTTCCATCTGCTTGTTGGCTTGTGGACGGAACCACAATGAGCGGCTGTGGCAGTGCTGATTAGATTGAAAAACTCCAGAACTGGGACATGAACTGGGGATCCCTATCAGACACGACATCAACAGGCAGCCTAGGAAGTCATAAAACATGTTCATTGTGCAGTTGAGCCATCTGCTTGGAAGAGGACTACTTGGCTACTGGTACAAAGTGAACAGCTTTTGAAAAATGATCCACAAGTGTGAAAACCACTGTAAAACCCCTGGATGGAGGTAACCCAGTAACAAAATCCAGGGCAACTTGGGCCCAGGGTTGGTGGGGAACAGGAAGGGGTTGCAGAAACCCAGCAGGAGCTGGAAAGGGAGCCTTGGGGTATACTCATACTTGGCCTGGTTGCCTTGTACTATGTCCGAGCATGATTGTCCCCCTCCCCACTCCCCTGCTTGTCACACTGCGCTTGGCTTTCTGGGCGCTTTCATCATCACCATGTGCAGAAAACATATAAAGAAACTGTTGATTGAAGAAATTGATAGAAATTGAAGTTAATGATTTGTCCTTATTTTGTGGCTCATTTGCAGTGGATCTTGGCTAGATGACACAAGACCCACTCATAGGTTTATCGAGTATGCAATGCTGTGATTTTCATCTAATTGTGCTGCACGTATAAGTCCCTTATTTTACCAGATATCTCATGTCACGTCCCTCCGTCCAGCCCTCTCATGAGCCACGCCCACCTCGTTACCCTCGTGGGAATTCCCAATGTACCAGTTATCCTGCGTTCAATCTGATGTCATATCCTATATTTAATTCTGCGTTCAGTCTGTCTTGGTAGATCGGTCATTGACGTATGTCCTGTGTGGTTCCCCGTTTGCCTCGAATAAACCCCTTTGTTCTGGAATACCATCTACCTGACCTTGATTCCCTGCTCCCTGATCACAACATCTGAGTTTGTTTGTTGCTTTCACTTGTTACTGGAAACTCTTGTCTGCCCAAATTTCCAGCAAACATTGCACCTCTGCTTTAGACCTAAGCACCTCTTTTCTGCAATGTTTGTTAAATCTCTGTTGCTACCCAATTGGTACAACTTACCTGATCCGTTTCATCCGGCTCCATTTCACATATAGTGTACATATATGTGTGCCAGTCTCATAACTGACATCATAAATGTGTTCCATGTTTGGGCTCAGTTAGCAATCACACTATGTGCACACTATGTCCATCTGAACTGTACTCCGGTCCACCTCTTCAAGTGGGCCCAGCACGGTTAAGCAAACCATGCCGGGCCACAGCACAGTGCAATCATACCAATTAAACAAACTGGACTTTGAGGGTCAAATGTGCTTGGGCACCGTACGGATCACCTAGTGTGAGTGCACCCTTATTTTGTGCACAGATGGAGCAAGCAGCAACATGACTCTGGATATCCCGAAGCATGGATGGCCACCAGAACTGTTGTTCAAGGAAGGCCCGGTGTACACTGGATGCTGGGATGACAGGCAAAGGGAGAGGAATGTCCCCAATGGACCATCTACAAATGCAGGAACTTTGGGACAAATGCCCAATTAGGAGGTCACCTCTTTACCTTCATTGTTCTCAAAGTTTCAGTAAAGCACATCTGGCTTGCTGTTCTAGGAGCACAATGAGGTCAGGTACATATGGACCTGCTACTATCAAGGTACTAACAAAAGGCAGGTGTGGGTGATTATCACTTCAGTCTGAGAATAATTAGGTCAGGGATGTCAAACTCCAGTCATGGAGGGTCGGAGCCCTGTGTAGCTTAGTTCTTTCCCTGTTCCACCATAAAAGATTCAGCTCAAGAGCTGTGTGGTAATTAGCACAAGGAGTTGAATCAGCTGTGTTAAAAGAAGGTAAACCAAAAACTGTGCAGGGCTCTGGCCCCCCAGGACTGGAGTCTGACACCCCTGAATTAGGTGGTTACGGGATGGCCAGCAACCTCTGCTGTCCAAAGGTGGACATGACAGAGGTGGATTGTGATAGTTTTAGATTGTAGACACAAAAGTACCAGGTAATTGGAAAAAACTGCCCCGCAAACACAAGGGGTGTTAATAACATCGGTATGAAATATCAGATCCCAAACCTGTGAAAACTAAACACTAGCAAACAAAAACAAAGCTGTTATATAGCATTTTAACTTTAGAAATAAACATATGCATTTATTATAATACTACACTTATTAAGATGAGCATGCTTAGAAATGGCAAGGAAGTCTTAACGACAGCGGCGGCGCGGCGATCGGGTTCCGAGGCACATGTACTGTATCGTATTTCCCGTACGAAGCATACAATAAAGTGTAATTCCGTATATGACGGCTGCAACCACTAGGTGTCACTATCTCATAGCTATATGGTATCGCGAAAATGATTTGATATTCTAAATACGTCCTAATTTAGGACACACGCATTATAAATGGTAAAAACACACTACTAAGGATTTTCTGTGCGAATGTGTGTTTTTTCATAAACATGACAAGAAGTCTTTTATGACAGAAGATAAATAAATTATGGGATGTACTGATTTCAAACTAGCGTGACCAGATAATCCATGTCAGGAGGACACTTTGAGCTAGTACAGGTTTTACAAACTACTTAACTGAAAAGCTCCTGTGTTTGGCTAAATCAGTGGTTCTCAAACTCGGTCCTCGGGACCCACTTCCCTGCTTGTTTTCCAGCTATCCTTGCCCTACACACTGCTGATTACCTGGATCCGGTGTGTTCAGTCAATCAGAAGCTGAAAGACAGCTGGGATGTGTGTGGTGCAAGGATAGCAGGAAAACAAGTGGGGCCCGAGGACCGAGTTTGAGAACCACTGGGCTAAATAGTTCAGTTCTTCTTGTGCTTTTACTGGATTGTTTCCTTGATTGAAAGACTCATCCAGCTGTTTCACATTAACATTAGTCACATGTGCATGATTATATAGGAGACTGACCAATCAGGAAACAACAAGAACTCAGTGTTTAAGTGAAATTCAGGTATATTTAATTGAAAGGATAATTTTCAAATTCTCTCCTAGTTCAAAACGTCCTCCTTGACATGGATTATCTGGTTACCCTATTTCAAACTCTTCATAAGATTTTAAATGGCAGTGAAATATTTACGTAAATGAGTTACCCTCATAATGAATTATAACCAAGACAGATTCAAGGATTACATAACATTATCCACCATGAAAGCAATACACTGATGAATAAGGAAACTGAATTTGTTTAAAACATCTGAAAGCTATTTCATTTTCAGTGTTTTGTAGTAATCAATGCACTTCTGTGAAGAAGTTTTAACTACGTACTACAGACGTCTTGCTTGCATTTGCGAGAGCAAACTAAACATCGAGATTTATCTGAGGTGCGGCACTTAGGGATAATAAAAAAAAACTAATGTAAAGTACATGGAAACACCACATTGTCGTACTATATCCCGAAATATCTTAACTATAATATACGAAATCTATCTGTAGTTTAGCTGATGGGGACACATTTCTAAGACCGCCGCCACAGCGGCATTCTGGTGGCAGTTGTCTTTGATGCGTCACCACCTGTTCTCTCAACCTGTTTACTACTTCTGCACGCCTCCTTTAATCTCATAGGCCAATATGTTCATAAAACCCGCCCCTTGAGAGAATTCTGTACTCTGTTTGGTTATCTTTTCTGTCAATTATGCCTAAATCTGTTCCGCCCTTCGGGCGCTTATGTACCTTAGGTGAGTCCCTGTTAATTTTCCATCATGGCGTTGCGAGGTTTGGAGATGTTATATATATATATTCTCAAGTCTCAGCTCTGAAATGTATTTTTATCTATTATACTGTTCGTAACAGTAGGTGAAGACTTTAAAAAGTGTGTGGAGCCACAGTTTTCTAGTGATGGATCATACCCGGTGGATTCTTTTTGTCCCGGTTTAACTTCGTCAACTCCGATAAGGATATTTTTATATACATAAAGCTCTGGCAATGTCTCTGCTCTGTGTGAGAGGTAAATTTAACTTTTTTTCCCAAAATGTTTGACGTTTTAGTAAATTTCAACGTGAGTTTTGTCAAAGTGCGGTATAGTAGCTTAAAGCTGCTTTGACAGCGAAAATTTTCACTATGAAGTTTTGCGTCGGTTATTTCTTTGCGTTTTATGTGGCTTGTTACATTTCTAAGTTGAGTGACTCTAAAACGGCACCAATTACATTTATATTGTTACGGAAACAAACAAATACATAATAATAAATCTTAAATATAAATTGGTTACTTTGTTAACGAAACAAGCCGTCATGTCTGAGTAACAGTAGGATGGAGTATTAATTTTTGGTATTAACTGCAGCGCGAATATGAACGCGAAATATCTGGGGTTTTCCAACCATTATCTTCAAAATAAACTTCTAAATCTGATGAAGTCCTTTTGGTATATGAATAGTATTGTACAGTTTTGGATGTGATATTAACTAAAAGGGGCTACACTTTTAAAAGCTCAACGCACTGCTATGATCTAAATGCGACAGTCTTATTAAAACAGTAAGATTTTAAATATTTATTGTGTTTTCATAATAAAGTGAAATATGGCATTATCGTAGTACACTGTCAAGCTAATGTTTAAAACAACTGACACTGACAACTGATTGCTAGCTGTTCAGAATTGAACCTGCCTTCTTCTGCCTTCGTATTCATTTTTATTCTCCTCCTAGTTATTAATTATTGCTACAATGGTTGAAGACTGAAGGAAGTTTTGCCTTAAATTATACCTTAATTTACTCATATTAAATCGGTTAATTCTTGAAAGGCTGTGTCAGTACAGTGTAGGTTCATTTTTTATTTAATGCACTTTTTGGTAATGCGTTTTATTTTGGTAATATCTTTTAAATGCATCACTGCTTTTTGTCTTGCGTGTTTCGTTATAGTGTAGCTTCATATCGATTATAGTACTCAACTTAGACTCACCATTGTAGCGATCAGGACCGTCGCGTATAGTTATAAATGAAACGTGTAGCATGTGAAATTTATTTTGTACTTCTAGCAATCCATGTTCCCGTATTTTTTTTTGACATCAGAAACACTTATTTTTCTGGATGTTCTTTTGTTTTCAGCTGGAGAATCTCTTGATGCTAATGTCAGTTTTTTAATCTTTATAGCACTATATGTGATACTCCAGCTACAGTATTGCTACGGTTGTGTTCCATTTTATCTCCAGCACAACACATGATATTAGAAGTGTATTTCAACAAGTAGGCCTAAACATTTGTCACTATTATTAATTGCATCCATCTTTGTCCTGTTGTAAATAGCCTTGCTTCCTGAAAGTACCTTATGATACTTTTACAGTTAAGGAAGTGGTGCAGGAAATATAATCAGGGTATCCAGCAACTGAGATTTTCTACTTGGCAGGACGGTTGATGAGGCTGAATTATTTATTCGAAGGTCATACCTTGTTGGGTTAGACATAGTAATTAAATTATCTTTTAAGCAAATATCATGGAATGGACTTCAGCCCTCAACAAATGTAACTAGTTCAGTCAGAGAGCTAGAAAATGGGACAGTCGACAAAATATGGATAGATTTTCAGGTTTCATTTTTGTTTGAATAATAATAATATTAATTAATAATAATAATAAATTAATCCTGGTGAATATGTTATTGGAGCTGCAATGGGTTGGTGCCCCATCCTTGGTTGTGCCCTGCCTTGCGTCCTTCGCCTCTGGGATAGGCTTCGGACCCTCCCCGCAACCCTGAATAGGACAAGCAGTTTCAAAAAATGGATGGATGGTTTTGGAAATATCTTCTATCTGGCTTCTCTGCATGGCACCTGTAGTTATATTGTGGGGCCTTGCAATGTTTTAAGAAAAATAATAATTACTAAGTGAGGGTTAATGCACGTTATATGTTTTGAAATGCATGGTTGCCTCTGTGAAGTGCATTTTTAGGCATATGATGTATGGCTTGGAGTGCATTAACTCGATTAAACCACGGTTACCACACATTTGGCATAAACCTATTTGTACTCGAAAATATTTTCATGTTTATGAGCCAAAATACATTTATTGGAAGAACTACTGTTTAGGCTTAGATGGTATTTCTTTTCAACAAAATTATATTTAGAGCCATCTGCCATCTACACTTATTCTGTGCTGCAAACTTCCCCGGAACATTGTACAGGACAATGATTCTCAAGCTGTGGGGCATGAAATGATGTTCTGATTGTTCTATAATAAAGTTTATATTGCTGCCTTGTGCCTGTAGTCTCCGGGATAGGCTCCGCAGCCCGCGCGACCCTGAACACGATGAGCAGAAAATGGAAGGATGGATGGAAGTTTATATTGACACATTCTATCGGCAGCAGTCTGGTAGCTGGTTGGTGAAATGTATCTTGGGGAACTGAAAATGGTTTGAATAAGAATTTAATTGTCCCTGTTTGTTAGGTGGGGAAAATGTATCGTAGGCTTGTTATAATTTTCTGTAGACAGCGGTATTTTGGTTCAGTGAAATTTATTTAGTTGAGCTTGGCCAAATTTATCATGGGGTGGGGATTTAATCATGTAACACATCCCTAGTCCAGTCCAGTCCAATCCAGTCTAGTCTGTGGTGGCTTATGATGGAACAATGCATAGGTTGTAGGTTCAAATATCAGGGAACATTTCTAGCTTTTCCCTTTACTGTGTGTCTTTTTGGATAAAAGCATCAGTTAAATGTATGTACAGCATGCACACGGGAAGGGGGGACTGCCTATGGCCCCGGGCCCCTCCAGAGCTGTATATACCATTATTGTATCAGATCCAGATCTTATTGTTATGTCACAGAAAATGTTGGTCGTGGTGCAAATGAAGAATACATAGAATACAAATATTTATACATATATAAAGGAGAAAATCCTGGATTTGTCTGGGAAATACAATATTGTTGTTCTGACAGCTCCACTAATAATACTTACTACATTTTTACTGGACTGTTGGGCACATTAAGTTGTATGTGAATTAAGTAGTAATATGAAGATCTGTGCAAGCCCTAGTATTACTGCTGAGTGCATGTACTCTGCCTGCATGGATGATCCTCTGTGTGTCCACGGTGGTTTTTATTAATCCTTAGGAATAGGTTCATTATTTATATCCTGCACCAGATGTCCACATGTGAACTAAGCTAAATTAGTTACATTGACCTTTGCTGTCTGTCCAGAATTTGATTATGTCTTTATTGTTTTTGGAAAACATCACCTGTTTGATTTGCCACCATTATTTCTAGAAGCAACAATGTTTTGTTACCAATTACTCTTGTTTCTCCTC
Source organism: Isichthys henryi (assembly GCA_026776945.1). NCBI lineage: Eukaryota > Metazoa > Chordata > Actinopteri > Osteoglossiformes > Mormyridae > Isichthys > Isichthys henryi. The sequence continues at coordinate 26,278,863 of JAODJX010000119.1, read as the reverse complement.
AGAAGATTCTTAGACTTTTGATGAATTATTAGGATGGAGTCACATTCAACATTTCTCTGTGCTTTCAGCTTTAGTATAAAACTAACTTGGATAGAACCCATTGTCTGTACTGTGAATGTCTGGCACATTGTACACCTGTTCTTTCCAGACATTTCTGACAGCTACCAGATCCCGTTTTCCCCTTAATCTCGAGGCAGGAGAACAAAAACTGCTATGTATACAGATGCATCTGATAGGAAGCTTTCCGGTCACATTCTGAGTGAAGGTTGTGTTTTAGCTGCCGCATATCATCTTGCTTAAACATAACGTTAAATATGTGTTTAGTGTAATATATTAGGGTTCTTTTATGTTTTTCATGTGACGTGTTCCTTTAGTGTTTTAAAAACATTTTTGTGGTATAATGTGGCTAAAATGAGTTGCTTACGGCTCTGATTTACGTCATTCCATAATAGCTTGCTCCTCCAGTAGGCCGAGCTAATTCACAGGGTGTTCTTTGTAACCGGATGTGACCATTCATGTATTATACAAAAACTGGACGACTTCTATGGTAATAGAATATTATCATGGCTGGAAAAATATTGTCATAAGTAGCCAAAAACGGAGTTAACTGAAACTGAAGTTCTTTCCAATCATGACTGTTAGGGAACAATAGTTTGGGTGAGTCACCCTAATCCACCAAGTCTGTCTCTCTGTTTTTGTGTACACTATTTTCCTCCTTGTATGGTGGATGCGTTTTGATTGCTTTCCATAAAGGATTAATCCGGAATGCTTGCTACGCAAATTTCCCAGTTTTGTGATCTTGTTTTATTTACCTTCCATGAACTGAAATCTTTACTTATTGTCTCCTTTTTTTTTGAAAGCCAGTTTAAAAACTATTTTTTGGTTCTAGCAACCCTGCTGTTTGTGTTTTTTGTGTCCTGTGCTGCTTCACAAAAACCCACAATGTGATTAAAAACCTGTTATTTAGATGTTGTGGGGACCAAAAGAGGGAACACAGTTTTTATAAAAATTTGTGACTGCAATCAGAAAACTAAAAATGTCAAAAGATTTTGTTTAACTTATGGTTAAGGTTAGGGCTGGGTTTGTGTTAAGGCTGTTGTTGGGATTAAGGTGTTTCTCATAGTAATCAGTATGAATATGTGTGCGTGTGTCTAATGTCAGTGGTATTTTTATAAATTGATTAATAGGTATTAGTGGCAGCTGATCTTCTACTATCAAGGAATCATCTTCACTCACTTTTCTCTACTAAGTAAAATTACTTACCTTTGCAAAATATCGAGTTACATTACAAAAGAAAGTTGATTTGATCCAAATTCTACCAAGGAGCTGACTTATGACATTTTAATTGTCACTCAGTGGCTGCCTGATGAGCCTTATTAGAGGTCTCCTTCAGCAGGTTACAGTGCATGTCAGGTGCCAGTAGTAGACTGCTGGCCTCATCTGATTGATTTCCGTCTCTTCAGATGCACCCCCACCTGGCTGAAGTGGTACAGCTTGCCACTGGTTCTTTTCATCAGTATCTCATTGTTATGCTGGAAGACAGAACTGTCTCCATGGGGATGTCATCAAACAGAAGATGAGCAGTATTTAGCTCCCATGTGTCCCAGAGCTCCACTTTCTGTCAGGACGGCAGTTTTATGAATCAAAGAACAATGAGAGGAGGACTCTTGAAGAATATTTGATGATTATGGGCAGCGAATAGCATATTCCTGAACGTTACACCAGTAAATCAGTAAACTGTTTTTCTTAGGGTGGTTGGAGTGAGAATTTGGTTCCCACAATGTAATACATACATAACCCCCCCCACACCCCATATGTTTGTATATTAAAAAGACTGATGGACATTTTCCATAGATTTTCTTTATCTAAATGCAAAAAATAACTGTGTGTGTCTGTTTGTGGTACAGAGGGAGGCAGTAGACACTGGTGACCAGGGGTTGTATACTGATTGAGGTTGTAATCCCCAGACCATCTGCTGCTCTCCTACACATTTGTCTCTCTGCTGTGCTTTGGGGGTATACATTAAGTGCTGAACAATCACTGTTCTGCAACAGGAAATTCCAGTCCCTCCATCCTTCTGCTGACCTCTCCACACAACCCCCCCCCAACCCAATGGATACCATTGAAAAATGGACACCACTTTCAGGGGACACAAATAATATAGTGGAACACTCTTGCTTACCGATTAACCGGTAACTAAGCATTAGTTTAGTTACATACTGATGTCATATTCATTATCATTAATTAGTCGTATAGTTGTCCATAGCTGCCTGCTTTCAACACAGAATACCAGCTATGCATTTTTTATGGTTGGTGATGTTAAAACGGTGGTAAATTTCCAAGCTTATAGTTTTTAACCGAATGTATTTAGGACTATGGTTTGCTTTTGACAAGGAAACTACGTCAGATATGTCTTTCTGTCACAGCTTGCTGTTCTTTGACAGACATTGAGATAAATTTGCATACTTAGAAATGCACCGTCACCTTTTAACTTTTAAAGCATCAGCTAGCAGAGTGTCTACTTAAGGTATCACATTCTGAATTGAAATTGAATTGAAAGGTGTTTGTGATGTGGTCTCATACAGGATTTTTACACTGTAGGTGTCGTCAGTCATTCTTCTTCTTAATCATCTCTCATCAGTTGGCCTTTGAATATAGAATCGGCCTGTAAGGGACGTTTGATTTGATCTGTAGATCTTGGGAAGTATATATTTGAAGTTGTGAGAGGGTTAAAACAGTTGTATGGTCACTAGCTGTAAATGCAGCCTGAGGGCATGCAGAGCTGTTACTGTGGCCAAAGAGCAACGGAAAAGCTGTTAAGGAACAGAGGGCCTGCCAATGTGAATGGAAGAAATGTCACACTGCTCCCATGTATGTTATTAATGCTGTCATTCTTAGTTGAAACTTCCACATTTAGGTGTCCCTGAAGGCGAGGCGTACATCCATCCATCCAATTTCCAAACCGCTTATCCTTACTGGGTCGCGGGGGGTCCGGAGCCTATCCCGGAAGCAACGGGCACGAGGCAGGGAA
>JAODJX010000119.1:26259424-26273146 GCA_026776945.1 Isichthys henryi | reverse complement strand
GACCCAGGCGGAGACTCGAACCCGGGTCTCAGAGGTGTGAGGCAACAGTGCTAACCACTGCACCACCATGCCACCCCACTGAAGTCAATGGATGGTTTATCAGACGATTCCGTAAAAGGACTTTTCTCTGCTGCTCCCCATTGACATTCTATAGGGTACTATACGGTTGAGACTTGGTACTGGCTGTCATCACAGGGCCATTACCTGCATGGTTGCCTCACACTTCCAAGGTCAGAGGCTCCAACCCTGCTGTTACTCTGTGTGAGTAGAGTTTGCATGTCTTTCCAAGGAGATTCAGTTAGGTGGATTCACTCCTCATGGTGTGTGTTTGTATGCTATCTGATGGCCTAGTATTCTACCCAGGGTATTCACTTGCCTCTCTGGGCCTTATGCTGTCAGGGATAGACTCCAGAGTTGTAATTTCAGTACTGATAAATTTTCCGAATCCAATGTTAATTCAACATTGGCGCAAGACCTAAATTCGCCCATGTTAAAAAGTAAAGATGAAACAATGCTGCAATATCAACACGGATTTGTCTTTCAACCATGATTCAACCTTAATCCATGACGTTGATTCACTTGTGAATAAATGCTGCAATGCCAGCTGGGTAGGCTGACCTGCTAATAAATACCCAGTTACAAAAGCACTTCTTAACACTTTTATTATAATGACAGAACAAACAAGCAGATGCCCATCACGCGATGCCTGCGTGTTTGGAAGCTGCAATAGTACTACAACAAAAGCAGACTGATACCTGTATGAATCAGAGCAATTTCAGCTTGCACAACATCTCAGTGCTGTCTGTCTGTCTCATTTTTCTATCAGTTGTCTGTCTCAGTGAATCTCAACTTGGTAAACTAGATCTTGAACTAAAAATTAACTGATCTTTTCTAGCCATTTAGCTAATTTGGAAACAAAAAAAACTTCATATACCATCGGGTTGTTACTTATACTGGTTTTGCCCTCATCTCACACAGTAAACAACACACGGTCCATAAAACTGGTTGGATACGCTGTTGCATAAACAGTGTGCAGCATAGCGTATGGATAAGGATTGGTTCCAAAAGGGGTTCTACTTTGATTGTGTGGAAATGGTTTGGATTTGCAAAGTCCGACATGAACCAAAATACTGTAATTGGCTTTGCAAAGATACAGTTTGTACAACAGGCGGCAGCGTAACTAATTTTATCTATTTGTTGTAAACTTAAGAACTTCAGAAGAGTGGAGTTATTGACCGAACAGATAAATGTTAATTTGTAGTCATTTCATTGAAGTATTAAAAAGCACTTTTGCTATAATGAGTCAGTTTCATTTATATGTACAGTATTTTAAACACCTAAATAATTAACTTTATTATTCTAATTCTACAAGTAGTATTTCTTCTATGGACAAAGTTCCTGGTTAAGCGGTTAAAGAGTCAATTAACATTACTACATACATTCCAATTTGGTTGGTTTGTAAACAAACAAAAAAATGTATCTATATCATAGATCATGATTCTAACGAAGAATATTGTGATATGACCACAGAAAAAAATGCTTTTTACAGCAAAATATGATCCCCTTGGCAGAAGTAATCCAGCCACGAATGGTGCGAAAATGCCTGTGGCTGTCTGATCATCATCTTTCCAACATGTTTAGAATTTCTTCTAATCTCAGTTTCAAAGCCCATATTTCCTCTCACCTGCCAGTAAGGGCTGCATGAGCTATTTTATTATGGGAAATGGTTTTCCTTCCTGCTGTTGCATCCTCTCCCTCTCTTCCCTGTTTATTTTGGCACTTTGAAATTCACACGCTTGACAGTGTTGCCTTGGTAAAAAGCTGTGTGATGTAATGTGTGGCTAAATCATGGAACGACACTCTCAGGGAATCGTGTTATCATGGGTCAGCAGAAACTTGAAATGGTAATAATAGCTTTGAAAATTGCTTCCTGCTGTCTGACACTTGAAGGACCAGATGAACATCAGAATTCCAACTTCAAATAATATTGGAGTGAGTGTTCATAAATTAATGGATATGGAAACTAATTCAATTGAGATCTGAATTATAGATTTTCAAGGCACTGAGGAATAAGGAAAACATTAAGAGTGTTCTGGAACTGTAGTTTTTACAGTGTACCATGCCACGAATTTTCCTTGCCAGTTAAGTCTGCTTCCCTGTAGAACTTTTTTATTGCTTTTAATTGCATTTGTTTTATTATCTTGAGCAGATTATAGTTTGAACATAAGCTGCATTACACATACACTGTATGTCATTTCTGCAGTTCTGTTACAGTAAACACATTTTAGTGCAGCTTTGAACAGAATCCATGTCTTAAGAGAAGTTCTTCTACTATTCAACCCCAAAGGTGCTCAACTGACTTTCTGCAGCAGTAAATATTATATCATATTATAGATAAAAGGTTAAACCTGGTGACTTTGCCACTTAATGGGGGGGGGGGTGATTCCAGGTACTTCATTCCAGTTTGTTATACCTGCATGTTACTTTAGCTGATCTGACTAGTTTCTTAAACTGTCTCAGTGTTTCTAACAATGTTTTTTTTTCTTCTTTTCAGTCAAGAAGGCCAAGTTACAAGGCCCCCCGTGTAAGTGATTTCCCCGTGGGTGGGGGGTGGGGGGGGATTCAGTTCTGCCCTCAATGAAGTAACACCAAGTTGTGAGCAGTATTGAAATCCGAAACATTCAGCTTGTGGTGCAACTGACATTTCATTTCATTTGAAGTTCTGTTCTATATGATGTTCGGAGAATCTTGGAGTAGGCAGTGACCTTTTGAACTTTGGAGACTTATCTCTTGGGCAGATGTGAACTCCTGGAGCTGGTATTAGAAGTTGTTTAGGGTATCTGTACATCCATTAGTCTTCTATAATTGAAGTAGTTCAACTGTGAATTCCCACCCCATCTGTGCAGAGTTTGCATGTTCACCTTGTGTTTGCTTGGGTTTCCTCTAGCTGCTCCATGTTCCAGCCCACACCATACAGTTTCGAATCTGTTGCAGTAGTTTCCCATGCTGTGTGATCGTATGCGAGTGCATGCCCTGTGTTACACTGGCATCTGGTCCACAGTATCCCCATGCATGTTTCAGTCTTCCCAGAATAGACTTCAGGGTAACTCTCACCTTGTATTAGATGAATGGTTATGGCTGAATGGAAATGCAGCATAGCTCCACTGTTATTGTCTCAAGATTTTCAATTTCTTAGAGTTCGTTTCCAGCTACATTTTCACTGTACTGTTTAGTAGAAGCAGTCTGCAGACTGCTGTATTATGAAACCCAGTCCTGTTTTATCTCCAAATGAGAGAGAGAGTGTTAATCTTTGCAGTCAGAACTATATGCTGATAGCTTATAGCAAATATAGGTCATACCACTTAAGTTGCCTGCTGCCTAAATCTTCCATTGTTTGCTCTAAAGGTTAAGATTTGATTCTTTAAGATGGTGTGTTTTTGTTTCTTTGCTTCACCCAGCTGATTTGGATTCCCTCTATTGTTTAAGCAATGAAACAAGGTGTGGTTCTTTTTAGAAAAGATTCAGAGCTGTGCGGATCTTGTCATGCAATAGTCCTGGAGCTAAAAGTTAAAATTTTATTTAGTAAACTAGTTTACATCTGAACTAGCAGGTGAATGTATCATGCAAAAAAAAAAACTTTTGGTAAGTTTTGATATTAAAAACCAGCACATTCTGAATTTCAAATTGTATTTCTTATCAGTTTATTGATTTTGTACGATTTTTGTAAAACAGAACTGGGCTTTTGTAATTCTTAACCCTCATTATGATATCTATACTTACTATGTATGAACGGCATTTCTCAGCTCCGGTGATTCTTCCTTCTGAAGTGGCTTGACTGCTGGGAAGGTGTGTTTGCCCTGGCTGAATGAACTCGTGTGACTCTTCATGTTTGTTTAAGAGGTTATTTCTTTAGTTTCACGGTCAGGTTTTTATGCTGCTCAGGGTTGGTTATATTAGCAGGTGAAGCCTGTATTTACTCAAGGATTATGTGTCCGCTTTTGTTTCTGGGTGTCGGATTCTAAATAAATTTTTTACTAGTCTATTAGAATATTAGACCTTAAAATGAAATTATATTGAAAAAATCTTGAGTCAAGCAAAAGGTTTACTAAAAACAGCTTCTCATTCAATTAGGTTTAAACCTGGTGTAATAATTTCTGTCAGAAGAACTTATGTTCTTATCACTGCTGATGAGATGGATCCCATTTCTTTGTGTAAAGTGATTCACTTTTGTTGACACGGACATTTTGGGTTAGGGTTAGGTTTATGTTTTACATTCTATTACAATATCTATATTACAGTGTGTATTCACGTCTCCTGTTGTCAGTTCTGCCTTCAACCTAATAGGGCATAATTAAAGAATGATGTGATTTTTTCTGGGCCACCTATCAAGGGTTCTTGGCGTATATCCTCAGCAATAGATTTTTTGAGAGATGAAGGGTTTTATTATGTCGTAGGGTTAATAGAAACATGTAGCTCTATTCCTTAACTTTTTTTTGTCACCGTGTGTATTTAAGCACCCAGACGCGGTGGTGGAAATGAAACAAATCTGCATGTGATGAAAGGTCATGTGACTATGGCAGTGGTTGTAATATCAAATCAAACAGACAGCAGAGTTGGCAGTATGGGCTCACTGCTGGTCCCATGTCAGTAGGGTGTGGAACCCCCCCCGATATATGCGGCAATACGGTGCAGAAGTAAATGATTTTACACCCGCAAATGTGTCATGGTTTAAAAGGTAAAAAATCTGTAGGAATCTGTGCTCTTGAATTGATAATTCATGCTCTTCAGTTTCTAATTTATGCACTTAAGTTAGTTATTTGTTTCCTTGCATTAGAAATTCGTGCTCTGGAATTAGTAATTTTGTGTGTTTGAGTTACTAATTTGTGTCTTGGAGTTAGTAATTCTTTCCCTTGAATTAATTACCAATTTGAGTGCACAAATTACTAACTCCGGCTCATGAATTATTAATTCGAGAGGACGGATTACTATGAGAAAAATATTATCTTTGCATTAGATCGTCAAAAAAGAGGCTACAGTGTTATTTTGGAAGCTCCAATATTTTACCTACCCTGAATTAGGTGTTTTTTTTTAGAGAACTTAATGAGTGTGATGATATATAGGGTGTTGATTTGTTTTTCTATAGATGATTGTCTCTCTTACATTGATGTTACTGTTCTTTTTACGATCATTGTCCTCTATATACGAGCGCAAACAGGCAGGGTTCAGCAATGAATGTAAAGGTTCCAGGATGTTTGCTGGGTGTTTTTATAATGACAGTGTAACGTGGGAGTATTCACTCTGCACAATTGTGATGCGCTATCGTAGATTAGTGTGAACAAGTCTGTGAGGAATGGAGAGGGTTTAGCTTCCATCTAACTGCGTTTCTTACTGAAATACTAAATATGTTCTCTATTTATGTGTAAGAAATACAAGTAATCCAGCCATATGTGTTTGTTTTGTTTATTTTATAAATGGGTATTGTATTTCCATTGCATAAACAATTTATATTTTATGGGTTTTTATAATGCTATTAAGCAGCATACCACCTGTTGTTCTTCAGTGTGTGACCAGAGGTTTCTCATTTTATGTGATGGAATGATTATTTTCATGTTTGCTATGCTGGCATGAGGATACCAGGATCTGAACTTGTATGTAGCCCTATTTTTAGGTACATTTTGACCTCATCTTTATTTTTATTTATCTATTTATTTTTAAATCAGATCAAGAATTTATGGAACTGTAGACTTGAGAAGCAAAAATGATAGTATAGACTTTTGTTTTGTAATGTATGTACTACAGTGTTTTGAATTTAACAAGCCAGAAACTGTTACCTCAGTTTAATATTACCTTTCCCTTCTATGGTTCTGCTGATGCCAGAGACCTGCAGTTAAGCAAGTTGGCCTCTGCCATTTGCCACCAGTGAGTGAGTCTGTGCCCTGCGATGATGAACTGGACTGACATGCTGTCCACTGCTACTAATAATAGACTTCAGGTCTCACAGTAACCCTGTACTTGAAAAGCAGTTGGATGGATGACTGGATTGACTGATGGGAACCATCAGGAGGCCAAAGAAACCTGAAGCCATGAATAAGTGACATACAGAGAGCCTTGAGTGCATCTATCTACAGTACAGGGGCTTTCAAAGCTGTTGTGAAAGAGTTTATTTTTTTGCTTCCGAAGTCTCCGTTGTCTATTAGCTGACCTAACACTGCAGTGACAGAGTGTCTTTTAAGCCTAGTCTTAGGACTCATAAAGGCAGACTTTATCACCCAGCTTATTTGGATTCCGACTATTGTTTAAGCAATGCAACAAGGTGTGGTGCTTTTTAGAAAAGGCAGGTGATCTGTATCAAGTACTTCTCAGGCAGCTGTTGTACATTATAGTTTTTTTGTCATGCGTTACTAAAATCTCATATTGTCTCTTGAACAAACAGCTGCTTTGTATGCAGACTGCCTTTGGGCTATCGTGAATATGTAAGGGTCTGCCTTAGAGGAAAGCAAAGCATTCCACCTGTTAACTGGATACCCTTGGGGCCTTGGGAAATGCCTCATGGTTGCCCTAATGCTGTGTGAATTCAGCAGCGCCTGCTCTCCAACTGGCCCAGTTTTGTATTATTTGTTTTATTTTAGAGTCAACAGCCATCAATAATGGATGCATGCACTCCACAGGAGACAGGGATTGTCTGCTTTAAGTTTATTTTGGATGGTTAACAATCTCCTGCCTGTCAAAATGACCGACACGCACTGGCCAGCTATCAACAGAAAATGGCACACATTTAAACTTTTTTAATGGAGTCAAACATACCATTGTAACTTTATTTGTGTGGCTTTCTTGACTATATTTGACATTTAAGGATCTGCTCAGTGGTACAGAGCTCTTTTAGGTGCAGTGACTTGGACTTGTAGCTAACGTATCCTTGAATGACTGATCTTTGAACAGATTGGCTGGCTTGTATGGAGTGGTGGACAGTTCAGGTCCAGAAAGTAAAAACCCAGACCAAGATTTTGTTTCAACCAACCACTTGAATACTCCATGACTGTGACGCTTTATACTCTACTGATTGGTTGAAACAGAATCTTGGTCTGGATTTTTACTTTCTGGACCTCAACACTCTACCACAGCTTGCATATATAGCTACCATTTTCCATACTTGCTTGTTCTATGCAGGGTCGCAGGGGTCTGCCGCCTATCTTGGAACCAATGGGTGCCAGACAAGGAATAACCCAGGATGTGGCACCAACCCATTGCAGGGAGCACACACCTTTCGCACACACACACACACACACACACACACACACACACACACACACACACACACACACACACACACACACACTTATGGACAACTTGGCAACTCCACCTCACCTTGGCATGTTATTGGACTGTGGGAGGAAACCGGAAGACATCCCACAGTGACAGGAAATGCATGCAAACCTGAACCCTAGTTTCCAGAGGTGTGATGAGATCATGCCAACCATGCTGCCCCTTATGGAGTTCAGGCCATGACATTTTTGCTCTTCCTGTTGACATTGAGCCTGGCTGACCTCTCCCATTGACTGGTGTTTTTGCCTCCAGAACTGCCACTGATTGGATATTTTTGCTAATTGTATGATTTTTTTTTTTGTAAATTCCAAAAACTGTAGTGTGTCATGGACTGTTTCTACTTTGCTGGAAGTACTGCATCTGGTGCCAGCAATCATGCTCGGGCGATTTGTGACTCTTGACCCCGTCTGCGTCCTCTCTGTATTAAGTTGCAACCACATGATTCACTGTTTGCAGGAGCAAGGTGTTGACATTAATGAGCAGGTGTAATAAAATGGCTGCTGAATGTGTTTGTGTGTGTGTAAGCGCAAACACTCACACACATGCAAGGGGGGACTGGAGGAGCTGATGATTAAGACTTTTAGCATTGCTATACTGTACGTGTGCTGTGTACATGCGCATCAGAAACAGTGTCAGGATTAACCAGGTTATCTAAGGAAATAAATAAGGGGGCCTGCAGAAATCTTGCTCCCCCACTGCGGCTTGCTTATCTTCCCTCATCCATCAGGCAGCGGGGATGTGCGTATGCTGTTAGTGGAGATGGGTCGTGGAAGAGTGATCCATCAGATCATCACCATAGAGACGCCAGCTGATCTCTCTGGGCGCCTGGAGTGCTCTTATTGTCTCTGTCTGTGCACAATGCAGGGGACTGATTATGACTTGTTCTCCTGCTGGAAAGTTAGTGATACATTGACCTCCAGGATCACGGTTGCTCATTATGGTTACTTTAGTCTTTAGTTTTGTTATACTGCTCTTTTGCTCAAAGTCTGTTCTTGTCTGTTACTAGTACTTTGACTATAAGATTTAAACAGAAATACCTTTTGTGTTTTTGTTGGTCGAAGTGTTTCTCATAATTTATCTAACTGGTGAAACTATTTGCGTCGATTGCAAAGTTTGCTTTCAAAAGAAAAGTTACATAAACTCCTGCTTGCATATCCATGACTAATCAAATAGATAAGTTTGTCTGCCTTTCAGTTCTGATTCAGGGACCTTGCCAGGTGTGTGTGTTTAATTGGATGCTTTCATTATTTATTTCCATTCTTGATAGCGTTGGGAAATTAGACAGGTGCTTTGTCATGATTAGACACATCCAAATTTCTCCGGTCTGCGGACACATGTCCGTACACAAGCATCTGCGCTCAGAGGCCATTTTCCAGTCTGCTGTCTTTAATTCCAGTTTAATAGTAAATGTGGGTTATACTTACATTTTACAGTCCACTATCTTCAGTACTTACTCAAGAAACTACCTTATGTAATTATCATTGTATTATCTGTTTCATATCTGTCGCTTGTATTCAAAGACTCTAAAGAGTGAAAGAACATTTAATTATGCAGCTTCAGTTTCAAACTTTTACATTAGTATAGTGGCTTGTACAGTCAAACAGATAATGGCTTTTGCAGTGTTGGACATTTCAGGTCCTAAAGCTACAAATCCAGACCAAGATTTTGTTTCTACTAACCAGTTGAGTCCTCTGTGACTGTGACTCTTTATACTCAACTGGCTGATAGAAACAAAATCTAGGGCTGGATTTGTAGCTTCTGTACCTGTGGCCTGTAGTACGAAGTGGGGTTACTGGCTTATCAGGGTAACTTGTTGGATTTAAGGTAGTCTGGGCAAAATGGAAGTGAACAAATATGAAGTCCATTTAAACTGTGGTACCTTAAATCCAACACATCCACTTCGTAGTACAGGTCACTGAAATGCCCAGTACTGGTTATTTGTCTCTCTTAAGGGTACAACATTTAATTATCTTATCTGCTCTTTTACACCACCTGCTGTCCTGTTTTGGTGAATGAAGTACATTTAGGTCTTCTTGCGAGAAACTGATTTATAAGGAGGAGTGAAAAGGCTTCGTGAAACGGTTCAGTAGTTAATTAGAAGGTGTGGTAGGTCAGTGGGTAACGCAATTAAATCCCTCCAACACTCTGCGTGTTGCATGGAAGCTGCATGTTCTCCCTGTTTTGTAGGGATGTAATAGCACACACAATTCACGGTACAATATACACCTTGGTTTCATGGTTCGGTGCAATTTTCGTACGGCAGGGAACAAATTGTTTATTAAATTGTTTATTAAAACTGCAAACGCAGTTAGGAACCAGTAAACCAAAGGCAATGTGTCTGTTAATGTATCTGAATATAAAACCTAAAACACCTTATCTGCGCGAAAGAAATATGTCAAATTAAGAAAATTTAAAAAAAATAAAGCTACTTCATAACTGTCATAATGAACTAAGTCCTGTTTATATTCCATGTTCTCTACTACTGTAGTAGGGAGTCGCGAATCCATAATAAAGTATCGATTCTTTCAATGTGAATAATTTCATTCATTTAAATAGTGCTATTTTCATCTGGTAAATTAAATATTTATATTATCGGGAGCAGGACATGAACTGCTACTAGTCAGGGCTTCCAATAAGGAGGAAGAAAGGGGAAGATCGAAGAAACAATCGAGGCCCCTCCTCCCACTTGACAAATTATATTGTCAGAGTTGTGCTGGAACCATATATTGATATTAGGAACGGTGGGGATGGGGGCAATTAATTTAATAAAGAAACCAAAAAAATTTTGTGTGTCCAGATAACACTGACACATATGTATAGGTATATGAACAGGGTTAAGTGGTTGCAGAAGATGGATGGGTGTCTGTGTGTGTGTGTGTGTGTGTGATGATTTGTGTTTGCATGGGAGCATTGTTGGAAAAGCAGACATGGACAATGTGAAAAGCACTTTGAAAACATCTGGGTTGGCAGCTCTGAAGGAAATGAAAAGCACTGGTTATGTCATCTGCTTGCTAATCCCTGCCACACAGACTACAGTTCATGGGAGGCTGATCTCATCTAAACCGTCTAAACTTGGTTTACCAGGCCCTGTATACATGTACTGTATAGCTATTTTTTATTTTTATTTTTTATACGTGTGGGCAAGCAACTGCTTTAAATGATCTATTTTGTAAGTATACAAATTTGATTAAAGAATTTATATAGCACGGGGCATTTATCATTTGTTGTAATCAGACTTTGGGCTTTCTTATTATTAATTTACCTGTTGTAAAAGAAGTAGGATAATACATTAAATGAAGTTTGTTTTCAAAACTGGGCATTTAGTAGCTTAATTAGCGAACACAAAGTTTAAATGTTATTTTTAATGTTAAATGCTGAGCAATTCCCTGCACATTACAAGGACACAATGTTCTGTCTGTGACTTGTCTTTCAGAAGGAGTGATTAGAGTGTGTAAATGTGTGTTAAGACAGCACTATGTCTATCATTTTTCTCTCTGCACAGCGGGAATCCAGTGAGTTTAACAGAGACCTTTGGTTTCAAAACTCCTTCCAAGTATTACAATATTTTTCCCCCCACAAATGAGGTGTCTTGTTAGCCTTGCTGCAGACTTTTCACCTGCATGCAAGTTACACACGTCTATCTTTGTCTGGTTTCTTGAGAAATCCGCGTGGTATTTATGAGAATTTTAGTGCTTTAGCAGATGGCTAAACCTGTAACCCTGACCAGGATAAGTGGTTAGACGATGGATGGGAGATATAATGCAGTCTGTAGCACTAATATTAATGGAGGGCACCATGATAACTTCTGAAGGAAGGGATCATGTAAATGTGCATAATTATCATTATGATAACATACTTATCCCTTATGACTAAAGTGTATAGTGCAGCTACAGTCTCTCTATGGCTTGTATTGATGTCTTGTTGAAAGGCATCATTTGTTCTCAAATAGACCTTGATTTGAATATTAACAATACAGCTTTGTGAAGTCTGTTTTTGCAATGAAGAGCAACCGAGGAATTGAATATACATTGCAGTAAAAACAAAGAATAATACTGTAGGTGGGGGCAACATTACAAAGCCCACGCCAGCGTTCTGACAGCACAGGTGTGCAGCCATTCATGCAAACACACTTTGTCTCAATAAACAGCTCTTACTGTTTTTTTTCTGTAATTATTTTTGACAATGAATTGCTGCAGTTCCAGCTGTCTCTCCCTTATGCTGCATTATCAGTCTTTACTATCACTCGACATCTGATGATCCTAAACAATGCTCATTATCTACATGCTAAGCTGGGATGTCAAAATCATAGAATTTAGGACATAATCATAAGGTTGCTACATAGTTATGGGCTACACACTGAATGTGTATCAATGTCAGTCATAGGTTCTGCGGTACCTGTATTTTGATAAGCAGTTATATTTGAGTGGGCTGATGTCTATGACTCTGACCGGCAGTTTTTTAGTGAATTACAGCTCCTTAAGTTACTAGTTTTCTCCATGCTCTGAATAACTTTTAAATTCGCACATAGGTTTATTTTGTTAAAATGAGTCAAAAGTAATGCTACATGTAATGGGTGCTGGGACATTGCATGGAGATGGGACTTGCTTCATGCACTGAACACTCAGAGTGGTTGGAAAGGCTGCTGTGGTACTACAGACTGAGAGAATTACTCCACAGGCAGTTTTTACATGACTCCAATCTTTAAAGCATGAAGTAATTGATAGTCTTTCATCCTGCAATCTCTGAGTGCTCTGCAGTTGACGACCCAGCACTCGACATCCATTTTCAGCATAAGTTGTAATGGAAAGACGATGAACTGTTTTGAAGGAGTAATTGTTTGATAGGAAAACCCTTTACAAAGTTTGTCAGCTAGTGCCTTGGTTCCAGAAGATGATACCCCTAAAGATGCAGTATTTCCATTAATGTTCTAGGATTACCTTTTTTAGGCTGCTGTCTGCACTGCAGGTTCTCAGTCCCATTTATGTACTGGGTGTATACCTGACTTCTTCCATACTGTTCAGGCTTATAAAAACTATGCAAACCATGAAATTAATATGAAGGAGCTCAGGATACGAAAGTGGGTGTGGGTTTGTGTTTACCATATTGTCTCCACAGATGTCCCCACCTGTTACTTTTTAGCTGGTGGGGGCATTTTTCTGGTCCCTGTAATATAAACATCAATTTAATAAAAATATATGAATGCAATCAAAACACCAAAATAGCCAAAAGTATTGCTCTTTTGTTTTGGTTACTTATGGTTAAGTTCAAGGCTGGGTAAAGGTTAGGATTTTGTCCATGGAAATGAGTGGAGAATTCCCACAATGATAGGAATGCATGAACTATGTGCGTGTGCATGTGTGTGTGCTGGTTCAGGGCCTCTGTTCAATTTATCTACCAGCTCTTTGTATTGCAGCTCCCAAAAGTTGATGTCTTTTTGAGTAAAGCCCTGGACTTGGGTGGTATATGGCTCGGCAGGTTGGGGATCCCGTCCCTGTAACGGGAAGGTTGTGGGTTTGAATCCTGGTAGAGTAACCATATTTCTGTTGGGAGGTTGAGCAAGGCCCTTATCCCAAGGGCTGCTGAATCTGGTTGACCATTTTCTCTGATTCCATAGTTATATTTTGCTTTCGATGGTAGCTTCTGCCATGTAAATGATTGTTGACTTTTGTACTTTTGTACGTTCCCAGTAATATTTTTGGAAATGGTAACTTTGCATTTCTGATACTGATGCATTGCAATATAAGCCCACTTCTGACGGTTGTGCTTTGAACTGCTTTTGAAGGAAAACGCGTCTGATTGACTGAGGATGAGTCACACTTTAGATTGTACTGCCGGCCCACTCAAAAGAAAAACAATATGTTTAATTGCTCGATTTCCATCCAAAAAAACCACAAAAATATTATTTGACGATGATTACTTCTGGAAAAAAATCCTTGTTTTTTTTCGGTTTCCATAGTTATATTTAGAACACTTTCAGCGGTGTTTCAAGTCACATGTCCAAGGTAGGAGGATGTTCAGTGACTAAGGACCTGGGACTGCCTGTGTGATTGTTAATTTGACAAAACTGAATGTGTTTTTCTTTTATCTTTATTGCAGATAAGTTCAATGCTTATGTGACTCTGAAGGTTCAAAATGTCAAAAGTACAACCATCGCAGTTCGTGGAGACCAGCCATGCTGGGAACAGGACTTCATGTTGTAAGTAGACTGACATACCTCACATGTACCACTTCATGCTTTCACGGTCTTTTATTTTTAGCTTTCTTTATTGTGAATTATTATCCATCCATCCATTTTCCAAACTGCTTATCCTACTGTGTCGCAGGGGGTCCGGAGTCTATCCTGGAAGCAATGGGCACGAGGCAGGGAACAACCCAGGATGGGGGGCCAGCCCATCGCAG